>JAIUJO010000175.1:90000-335301 GCA_023846275.1 Vanilla planifolia
CTATTACTACTACTTCTTCTTCTTCTTCCACTTCTTCTTTTTCTTCTTCTTCTTCCTCTCCTTTTTCTTTTTCTTCTTCTTTTTCTTCTTCTTCTTCTTCTTCTTATTCTTGTTCTTATTCTTCTTCTTCTTCTTCCGCTTCTTCTTCTTCTTTTCCTTCTTCGTCTTCTTCTTCTTCTTCTTCTTCTTGTTATTTTTCCTCTTCATTTTCTTCTTCTTCATCTCCTTCATCATCTTCTCCTTCTTCATCTTCTTTGCCCACTTCTTCTTCTTCTTCTTTTTCTTCTTCCTCTTGTTGTTCTTCTTCTTCTTCGGCTTCTTCTACTTGTTCTTCAACTTTTTCTTCCTCTTCCTTATTCTTCTACTTCTTCTTCATCTTCTTCTTCTTCATCATCATCATCATCTTCTTCTTCTTCTTCGTCATCTTCTTCTTGTTTTTCTTCTTCTTCTTCTTCTTGTTCTTCTTCCTCTTCTTCATCATCGTCATCTTCTTCTTCTTCTTCTTCTTCTTCTCCATCTTATTCTTCTTGTTGTTCTTCGTTTTCTTCTTTTTCTTCATCTTCTTCTTCCACTTGTTCTTCTTATAATAATAATAATAATAATAATAATAATTATTATTCTCCTACTTATTATTTATCTTCTTCTTATTATTTTTATTCTTCTTACTATTATTATTCTTATTATTACTATTGTTATTATTATTATTATTTTTATTATTACTATCATTGTTATTATTATTATTATTATTATTTTTCTTCTTTTTCTTCTTCTTCTTCTTACTATTATTATCCTTATTATTACTATTGTTATTATTATTATTATTCTTTGTGCTATTATTAATTCTTTTTAATGTTTAAAACCAAATTAATCCATTTGTTTATTTAAAATAATTCTATTTTTTGAATAATTCTTTTCTTGTTAAATCAAACATTTCTATTTGGCCAACTCTATATTAGGTGTATTTTTAAATCTTGATTACATCAAAAAAATAATTCTATTAAAATTTTCATAATTGAATAAATAAAAAAACTTTATCCACATCCCAAGGAAAGCTCAAATGTAACAATCTCACGTTGAGCTAAATCCTAAGAATATGACTTTTGTAATTTTGCCAAATTCTATATTAGGTTAATTGTTAAATCATCTTTACATCAAGAAAACTTTTTTGAAACTTTACATCAAGAAAATTTTTCCATCAAAATTTTCATAATTAAAGAAATACAAAAAATTATGTGATAACTTAGGTCTAACCATCTTGCATAATTCTCTAGGCAAGCTTAATCCAAAGAAAAGTTTTTGGAAAAATAGTTAGATTTAGATTTGTTAGATTTGTTCTTTTTTGTGAAAAAATCCTAAACAGATTTGGAAATGCAATGGATAGAATCAAAAAGTTTTCCAACAAAATATAAGTATAGAATGAGTCAAACATGAACAAACTTCTAACATGTAACTCCTAAGTGTTTAAATCTTGGGCACACAAATAAATTGCCAGCAAATATTTGATTCACAAGTTACACTTAGACAAATGCTTATAAAGGCCATATAAATTTTCTCTCCTATAATACGGGTCTAAATCGTATGTGATAGTCTCCATCAAAAACTAACATTTCTCATTATAGTCTGTTTGCATATTTTTGTGATTGTACAGTAGAGATCACATATGGTTTAAATAGTGATCCTAATTGATACAATTATCCATTGTATAAGCTGATCGGATATTTACAACTTCTATTGTAACTTATTGATAAATTAGATTGTCTTTATCTCATTCGACTTCATTGGTTGACTATTTGTATTTTCATATTTTGAAATAATCTATCCTTGATCTGATGACCAAGATCCCTCCCTTTTTAATCCTACAATAATCATAAAATCCTTATTTTATCATTGAATAGTCAAACAATCTAAATCACATTTGACTTGATTCAATGACTATTGAAATTCAACTTGATCAAACCATCTAGAACTTTTTTGCCTTTACCATAGTTGATCACATAATTGAGTTCTCCAATTTGTCAATCCAACGGCTCCAATGAATACTGCCAAATGAAAAAATAACTAGCAATTATTATGCCGTTGTAGAAACTATTTTAAAAGAAAATTTAATGATCTTTTTAAGCTATTTGGAATTTTCTTTTGCAACAACTTTTCACACAGTTTGTAATGTTTATAACAAAACTTTTTCTATAAATATCAAATTATTGTGAATGAAATGAATAATGAACATGAATAATATGTTAGCATCCAAAAAAGTAGCTGCATCATATTCTACTACCATAAATTTCCTCTAGTAGTACCTGTCAATTGTATCTATTTCAAATTTCAAATTCTTTAATGTTCCACTAAGCTTTCATTTTCTTAAAAGCTTAGAGAGAGAAATATGAAAGAGAATAATAGAGAAGAGAGAGAGGCTTAGAAAAATATATGGAGATAGGTTATGATGAGAAAAATAAAGAATGATAATAAGAGAGGGATAGAAGCCAGAATATGAGAGACATTAAGTAAAGAGGATAAAGTAAGAGAAATAATTAAATAAAACCATAATCATAAAAATTAAAATTATAATCTTTGTTAAATATAAAAATTAAATCATATGCAATATTTGATAATAATAATATAATATGAAAACTATTTGTGCATAACTATTATTTTAGAATATTTGAAAAATTTAAAGAATATTTTTATTATTAAAATAAAATTGATTTAGCCACACTTAAAAGAAAAACACTCTTTATTCAATAATAAATAATATAATTATTTCAATATATTATCTTTATGTCACATATTATTTATAATAAATGTGAATAATACTAAATTGTAATTAAAAAATTTTGCACAAATCTTATATATACTATAATAAATTGCAGTAAGTTTGAATTTAGTGTAACTTAAATAAGTTATTTTGCTTAATAATAAAATATGTTAATTTTATTATTCTATTATATCACATGTGTCATATTTATTCTTATATGAATTTGACAGTAATGTTATAAAGTTATTATTAACGATTAATTACTAAAATTGTGTTTATAAGTTATAAAACATGAAAGATATTAAATAATCTAAATTGATACACCGAATAAAGTTAATAGAGATAAAAAAACTTTTTATAAAAGAGAGATAAAGTCACGAATTAATAAGAGTAAAAATAAGAGAAAAGTAGTAATTGAGATAGATGAAGATGAAGTATTAAAGAGAAAAAGGAAAGAGAAAACATATAGGAGATAAAGAGAGTAAATTAAAAAAGTGAAAGACAAAGAAAGAGAAATGAGAAAGTAAATAATAATAAAAGAGAGTTGGAGGCTAAGAAAACATATGATGAAGAATGAAGAAATAAACAAGAGAATGAAAATAAAAAAGAGTAGTAACTGAGAAGTATAAGAGATATTGAGATAGTGAGAAAAATGTGAGAGAAATAACGAAATAGAAGTTAAATCATAATATTTTAATTGATAATTATTATAGTATAACAAGTAAGTCATGTATAATATTTAATAATTATAAAATAGAAGAAATATTTTACTTTTATTATTACTTTAGAATATTAGAAATATTAATAGATTATTAAACTATTAACTAAATTTTATTTTATTCATATGATAATTAAAAAATTATAATTAAATAATAGTTAATATAATTATTCTAGTATATTATCTTTATATGATGCACAATAGATAGTAAATAAAATAATATTTAACATCAATTATATAATTTTAGATTTCTAAAATTCTATAATGTAATATTACTATTTTTAAAAAAGTCTAAACATATTACATAGATATAATTATAAACATAAATATATTCTACTATATTATAATTTATATAACTTATTTATCTAAACATTAAACTATAATAAAATTATTATTATATTATAAATTATTAAGCATCATATTAATTATTATGTAAAAAATAAATAACTAAATAAATATTTTAGTAAATATTAATTAAAAATCGTAATTCCAAATTATTATTTAAAATAGTTGGACATTTTAACATTAATATTTTATTAAAAATATAATGTCATTTATTAAAAAATGGAATGCTATTAAATAGTTTGTAAAACATGAGGAATTCTGATGAGGTCACCCATCCCAACACACTCTTGCCCATGCTTGCTTAACTTTAGAGTTCTAATGAGACCTAATTCTATAATATTGGCATGGCCACACATGCGTACAAATGACAAGGAATCATAAAACAGATAGAGAGAATAAATAAAAAAAGTAAAAGGGAAAGGAAAACGAAAAATTAAAGAACAATAAAAGAGAATTAGAGGCTAAGTATATAAAGTGATAGAAAATAAAGACACAATTAAGAGAATGATAATAGAAGAGTACAAAAAGTAAGAGAATGTGAGAGACATTATTATAAAGAGATAAAAGTAAGAGCAATAATCAATAAATAATAAATCTTAATAATTATATTTAAAATATTTAT
This sequence comes from Vanilla planifolia, assembly GCA_023846275.1. NCBI lineage: Eukaryota > Viridiplantae > Streptophyta > Magnoliopsida > Asparagales > Orchidaceae > Vanilla > Vanilla planifolia. The sequence goes on from JAIUJO010000175.1 coordinate 94,438, forward strand.
TAAATAAAATGGGATAATATTATATAATATTTAATAATATGAAAATATTAAATCTATTAAAGGATTATTATTATTTTAGAATATTAAAAAAAATTTAAATAATATTTTATTATTAATATTAAATTATTTTATTAAAATTTAAAAAACATATCTAGATGACATGTTTACACTAATGTGAACATAAATTAATTTTGATCCATTACAATTTATATTAATTATTTTTCCCAATATTAAACAAATTTAAATTTATTATTTTATTATTTTATTTGATGTATCATATTTATTGTTATTTAAAATTATTATTAATATCTAATTAATAAAATTCTAATTATAAACTATCATTTGTAATAATTTAATTTTTTCACATTTACATGTTATCAAAACCAATTGTCATTCCTTAGAAAAATAAATGTTACAAAACATATTTATAACAGAAGGGCTTCTTAAGAGGTCACCCATCACAATACTACTCTCACTAAACATGCTTAACTTTGGAGGTCTAATGAGATCCAACATTATAATGATGGTGTGGCCGCACCTGCATATAATAGAAAAACTATAATAGTTATTGATTATTGTCTTGAAGAAAATAAACCATTTTAAAAAGTTTATAAATTATTATGCCATATGCAACATTAAAAAGTTTAAGCTTATTATATGTGTCATATATATTATAATCTCAATATTTTACTTTTTATCGTACATAATATCCATGGTTTTTTTGACAATGTTAAGATTTTGATAAATAAAAAATTTAAGTTATGTAATAAATTTGAATACAAAATATTTATATCATAAATATTATATATTAAAAAGTTAACACATGAGATTTCTGAAATATTTTAATTGATGAGTTAGAAAGGATGTAATGTAGATAGATAGAATAAATAAAAATACAAAAGGGAAGGAGAAATTAGAAAATAAGGAATGATAGAGGAGCATTGGATGCTAAGAAAAATATAAAGAGATATGGGATGAAGTGAAAATAAGTAGTTGATAATAGAAGAGAGTAAGAAGTGAGAGAAAGAGAGAGAGATTAAGATAAAGAGAATAAAGTGAGAGAAATAATTAAATAAAAGTTTTATAATAGCAATTAAACTAATGAAATTTATTAAATATAATAATTTAATCATATATAATATTTAATAATAATAAAATATGAAATATAATTTAGGTTTATTGTTAGTTTAAAATATCACAAATACTAAAAGAGCATTTTGACAATTAATGTTATATTATTTTATTTTTACATAAAATTCTAAATGTTTTTTAAATAATAAATAAATTAATTATTTTATTATGTTATCTTTTTTTGATTTAATATACAAGGTAATAGTAAATAATATTTAACATTAGTGATACAATTTGTTATTTCCAATATTGAGTAATATAATATTATTATATTTTGGAAATTTTTTACACAACATATATACCAATAAACACATAATTTAATTCTACTTCATTATAATCGATATAAGTTATTTTCCTCAATATTAAGCTAAATTAAAGACTTTATTTGATTTTTTAAATGACGTGTAATATTTATTATTATATGAAATTAGTAATAATATTATGATGTTATTTTTAATAATATTACAAAAATATTAATTAGAAATCATCATTTATAATATTTTTAATTTTTTACTTTTAAAAGTTCTTAATATCAATTATCATTTTTTAGAAAATGGATTTTTTTAAAAAAATCATCGATATGTGATTATTATAGTCCAGAAAAACAAAATTTTATAAGAAAATAGACTTATACATATGTAATAATATATTTTAATATTAGTATCTTTTTATTTCAAATTTAAGATAAAATTATGTAAGCTATTCTTTTTTAAAGTTTAGACACTAATAAATGAGATTTTCTTCCATTATATTCTCACTCTTATAAAAAAAACTTAAATTATGTAAAAAATAGAAATAATAAAATAGATTATTTTTATTAATTTTATACATTAAAATATGCCATAAGAGAGATTTGTTTTAATGTTATTTCAAAAAAATTGTTAAATAGTAAATAGTTAAATTATTTTAATATATTATCATTATATGATGTAATATACTCAATAAATATCAATAATATTTAATAATAATAATATAATTTTAAAATTTCTAATATTTAACAATATAATATTAATATGTCCAAGAAATTCTATGCACATCATATATTAACTTTTACAAAAATAAATTAATTGTAATTTAATATAATCTATATAATTTATTTTAATCAATATTGAATTATATCAAAGTTATTATTCTATCATATCACATGATGTGTCATATTTATTACTTTAGAAAATTTAAAATAATATTATAAATTTATTATTGATATTATATTAAAAAAATGATTATTATAAGATATCATTTATTATAACTTATTTTTTTAAACATTATGAAGTCCTTAAAATCAATTATTGTTCATTGAAAAAAGGAATGCTATAAAAAATTGGTGCTACATGAGGACTAAGGAAGAGGTCATCTATCCCATTAGTACTCTCACAAAGCATGCTTAACTTCGGAGATCAAATGAGATCCAATGATATATTGTTGGTTCTGTTGAACATCTATATAAAAGAAAAAAATTTTGTTATGTTATTATTGTCTTTAAAATAATGATCCTTTTAAAAAATATTCTAAAATGTCAAGAATATATACTTTTAGAAAAAACTCTTATTTTATATATCATAAAAAATTGTAATATTAAGATTTTATTTACATAAAATTAAGAAAATATTTCATAAACTATAATTTTTGATAATGTATACATTAATACATGTGATTTTCTTCGAGTTTATAATCTTTTTATGAATAAAAAACTAAATTAAATAATAAATATAATTGATAAAATATATATTTATCGTAAATATTTATATATTAAAGCATACACAATAAGAGATTTCTAAAATATTATTAATTGATGATCTAAAAATGAGATAATAGAAATGTAGATAATTATTCCATAAGAGAGAAAGAATCACATGGATTGATGAAAGAAAGATTGAGATTGATGTAAGATCATTTAATGAAGAGAAAAAGAAAACAGAGAAATTGGAGGAGATAAAGAGAATAATTAGTAAAATGAAAAAGAGAGAGAAATAAAAAAAGTAGAGAAGGATAGAAGCAAGAGACGCTAAGAAAAATATTAAGAGATAAAGAATGTGGAGGCAAATAGAGATTACAAATAAGAGAGAGAAGGAAGCAAGAGATTTTGAGAGACTTTGAGGTAAAGGGAAAAGGCGAAAGAAATAATAAAATAAAAATATAATCTTAATAATAAAACTTATAATATTTATTAAATTTAAAATATTTATCATATGTAATATTTAATAAGAATAAAATATAATAAATACACAAAGGTTATCATTATCTTAGAATATTTCAAATATTTTTCAAATTTTTTAATTATTAATTTAATATTAATTTATTCTTTCCTAGAATTTTAAAAAATTATTAAGTAATTGATAAGATAATAATTCCGATATATTACATTTATACAATAATGTAAACACTAAATATGAATAATATTTAATATTAATTTTATAATTTCAATTTTTAAAATATTAAGAAGTATAATATTGCAATATTTAAAAAATTCTATAAACATTTTAAATATATTATTAGAAATTTAAATTTATTTTAATTTATTATAGTTCATATATGTTATTTGGCTCTTTATTAGACTATATTAATGCTATTATTTTATGATATCATATGATGTACCATCTTTTGTATTATATGAGATTAACAATAATATATTGCATCTATTATTAAAGGAATAAAATAATTCTACCTTTTTTATATTTTTTATAAATTATTTGGCCTAATATTAAAATATATAAAATTTATTATTTCATTATATCATATGATGTACAACATTTATTATCATATAAAATTAATAATAATACTGTAAAGCTATTATTAAAAATTAATTATTAAAATTTTAGTAATGATCTATTATTTAGAGTAATTTAATTTTTAACATTAGCATGTTATTAAAATTTATTGTGGCCAATTAGGAAAAAGATTTATAAGAAAAACATTTTGCATCATGTGGATTTCTCAAGAGGCCACTTATCAAAGTGGTACTCCCACCGCAAGTATTCTTAGCTTTTGAGTTCTAACTAGTTCAAGTGTTATATTGCTTGTTTGGTTAGACATATAGATAAAAGAAAAAAAATCATAATTATGTGATTATTGCCTTGAAGAAAATGAACTATTTTCGAAAATTTTGTTAAGTTATCAAGTATATATACTTTTAAAACAATTTGCTATTATATATGTCATAATTTCTTCTAATATTAATATTTTACTTACATTAAATTAAGAAAATATTATGCAAATTATTATTTTTAATAGCATAGAAATTAATATAAAAGATCTTTTTCGTTATGTTATCATTTTTCCAAATAAAAATTTATATTATGTAACAAATATTAAATTTAAAAAATAAATTTACTATAAATATTATGCACTAAGTTATGAAAAACAAGAGATTTCTTTAATATTGTTAATTGATGGGCCACAAAGATACTAGAAATGGAGATAACTATTCTATACGACACAAGGACTTCTGAGGAGGTCATACTTTGCAGTGATGCTCTCGCCATAAAACTCTTAAGTTTGGAGCTCTAAAGAGATCCAATGTTATAATGTTGGTGATGTCACACATACATATGATATGAAAAAAATCATTATTATGTGATTATTATCTTTAAAATTAAGACAAATTCGAAATTATTATGGGTAAGTACTTTTTGAAATAATAATTTGTATTATAAATGACAATATATTCTAATATAATTATTTCATTTATTTTAAATAAATAGAAATTTTCATAAATTTTTTTTCATAGTGTTAACATCAATATATAAGTCTCTTTTGCTCTATTATCATTCTTATAAAAATAAATAAATAGAATATTAAATATACATCATCAAATATATGTTTATCATAAATATTATATATTAAGTTATGCATCACAAAAGTTTTTTGAAAAATGTTTAATAAATTAGCTAAGATAGAGGTAATGAAAATGGAGATAACTATTCTATAAAATAAAAAGAAAGATATATAAAGAAGAGTAAAAAAGAGTAAAAAAAGAGTATAAAATAGAAATTGAAAAAGTTGAGAGATGATTTAATGAAGAGGAAACAAAAGAGAGAACATATAGGAGATAGAGAGAATAAATAAATAAATAAAAGAAAGTGAGAAATAGGAAAGTAGAGAAGTATTATGGAAAAAGAGAGTCCAAAAGAATATATAGAGATAGAGACCGAAGAGACAAATAAACATTGTAAGAGGAGAGAGAATATAAGAGACATTTGACATAAAGAGAAAAACATGAGAAAAATAATTTAATAAAAGTTAAAGATAAATAATTAATTTTATAATTTTAAATAAAAAATTAAAGTAAATTATTTATAGTATTTATTTATAATTAAATATAAAAATATTTAATATTTATTAATATTATAACATATCTCAATTATTTAAAAAATATTTTGACTATTAATTTAATAATATTTTACTCTTATATTCATTAAAATAATTTACTCAATAATAAATAATATAATTATTGTAATATATTACCTTTATATGAAATAATTTAGATAATGAATATAAATGATATATTATATTAATGATACAATTTTAAAATTGTAATACTCTATAATATAATATTATTATATTCTAACAATTTTATAGACACCATATATATACTATTATAATTAAATTTAAATCTTATTTGTTACATCATATATAAATTATTTTTCAAAATATTAGACGGTATTAAAGTTACTATTTTGTTGTATCATATGATGTGCTATATTTATTATTACATGAAATTAACAAATATATTATAAACGTTTTACTAATAATTCATTACTAAAATGTTAGTTATGAACTATCACTTATAAAAAATTAGTCTTTTGATATTATCATGTTATTAAAATAAATTATTCTTCATTAAAAAAGAAATATAAAAAAATATTTGTAACATGAAGACTTTTCAAGTGTTCACCCATCCTAGTACCAGTCACCTCCAAGCAAGCTTGACATTGGAGCTCTAATGAGACATAGTGTCATAATACGTGTGTGGTTGCAAATGCATACAACAAAAAAATATAATAATTATCTGATTATTTATTTAAAAAAAGAACTATTTATATAATTTTAAAAATTATCAAGTAATGTACTTTTAATTTTTTTTTCCTATTATACATGTCATAATATACTCTAATACCAATACTTTATTTATGTAAAATAAACATAAAATTACATAAACTATTATTTTCAATAACATAGATATTGATGCATTAGATTTATTTCTATTGTTTTATCATTTTTATAAATAAAAATTAATTAATGTAATTTATATAAATAACAAAATATATATTTATCAAAAATATTTTATATTAAAAAAATGTAACATAAGAGAAAAATGTCACATATTTATAAAAGTGAAATTGTGAGGAAAATAACAAAAAATAAATGAAAGAGATAGAAAAATGAGAAAGGAAAGAATGATAGAAAATTGTTCCAGACCAAGAAAAGTGCTAGATGATATATACTGAAATGAAAAGTATAATGATAATAGTTGAGGATAGAAAGTAATGGAATATGACACACTAATATGTTAACAAAACATAATATAAGAAATAATTAAGCAAAAGTTAAATGTTAATAATTAAACTGATAATATTATTTAAATATAAAAGGTCAATAATAAATAATACTTTATAACCATAAAATATAAAAAATATTTGATGTTTATATTTGTTTTAAAATTTTACAAATTTAAAATATAGTTTTTCTAGTATATTATTTTTATATGATGCAATATAAATAATAAATATATATATTATTTAACATTAATGATATTATTTTATATTTCTATTATTTTATTAAAAAATATTATTATATTTAGAAAATTTTATATAGAATATATATAACTTTTCAAAAAGCATAACATTAAATTATATTAAACATTTTATTTCATTATCTCATTAAATTTTCCAAATTTATTATTACATTAAATGGTTTATAATTTTATAAAATTTTTATTAATAGTTAATTAATTAAAATCTAATTGAAAATAATCATTTATTATAATTTAATTTTTAAAAATTAACAAAATTTTAAAATAAATTGTCATTCATAGAAAAAAGAATGACATGAGAAATAAGTACAGCATGAGGACTTCATAAGATGTCATCCATCCAAATAGTAATCTTGCCCAATAATGCTTTCATTTGGAGCTTTAAAAAGATCTAGTGTTGTAATTTTGGTATGGTTACACATGCATATAAAAGAGAAAAATCATCATTATGTGATTATTATCTCAAAAATAAAAAATTATTTCAAAAAGTATCTAAATTATCTAGAATATACACTTTTAAAAAATTTATTCTTATTATATATATAGTAATATATTTTATTCTAATATAAAAATTTTATTAAAATAAATTTAATAGAAATTTTTATAAACTATGTTTTTTGTTAGTGTCAAGGTTAATATAGAAGATTTTCTTGGATTATATTACCATTCTTTTAAATAAAATATTAAATTATTTAGTAAATATAAATGATAAAGATATATGAATATAAAAAATAGTATAAATTAAAGTTCGCAACATAAGAGGTTTTTTGCACATTTTTAATTTGCAAGCAAAAAAATAGATAACAAAAATATAGATAACTATAATACAAGAGTAAGTCAAGGCCATTGATTAATAAGAGCAAACAAATATTGGAAAAAAGCAATTGAGAGAGTTAAGAGATGATTTAATGAAAAGAAAATAACAAAGAGAACATAAAAAAGATGGAGAGAATAAATAAATGCTAGAGAGAAATGAGAAAGTAGATAAAGACCATGGATATGAAGAGGCGCAAAACAATATAAGATGATTAAGAGTAAAGAAACAAATAAAGTATGATAATTGGGGAGAAAATGTCATGCGAAAATAGGATAATCATTCAGATAAAGTGAAAAAGGTGAGAAGCATAAAACAAAAATTAAATCTCAAAAACTTAAAATACTATTTTTACTAAAAAATAAGTAAATAATTTATAATATTTAATCATAATAATATAAAAAAATATTATGTTTTATAATTATTTTAGTATATTACAAATATTTATAAAACATTATTATTAATTTAATATAAATTTATTAATATATTAATTAAAAAAAATATGAAATAATAAATATTATAATTATTCTAGTATATTTTCTTTATATAACATAATATATATAATAAATATAAATAATATTTAACATTTAAAATATAACTTTAAAAATCTAATTTTCTATAACATAACATTAGTATAGTTTAAAATTTATGTGCACGTCATATATATGCTATTATGAATATATTTGAATTCTAATTAATTATAATTTATATAAGTTCTTTTGATCAATATTAAACTTTATTGAATTGATTATTTTAATATATCATATGATGTAAAATATTTATTATAGTTTGAAATTAAACATAATATTATAATATGTTTTTATTAATAATTAGTTATTAAAATGGTTTATATTAATTATAATTTATAATAATATAATTTTTTAATATGAACATTGATTAAGATGAATTATAATTCAATAGAAATGGGAATATGAAAAAATAGTTAGAACACTTGAAGTCTTTAGAGGTCACCCATCCTAATTCCACCCCCACCTAAGTGAGCTAAACTTTGGAGTTTTAATGAAATCTCATGGCATAATGCTTGTGTCACAAATACATACAATGCACAAAAAATCATAGTTGTTTGATTATTATTTTCAAGATAAAAGCAATTTCTAAAATTTTAAAAATTATGACAAATTAGGACTTTTAATTTTTTTCTTATTATATCTATCATATTATATTCTAATAGTAATATTTTATTTAAACCAAAAAAAATAAAGAATGAAGTTTACTATTACTTTTGATGACATATAAATTAATACATAACATTTTGTTTATTATATTATCTTTTTTAAAATATAAATTAAGTTACATAATAAATATAAATAGTAAAATGTATATCTTTTCATAAATGATATTTATCAAACTATGCAACAATAGATATTTCTTAAATATTGTTAATTAAATATTTAAAGCAAAGTTAATTTAGTGAGAGATAACTATTTTATAATAGAGAAAAGCTCATAGTTTATTAAAAGCTAAATAGTAATAAAAATAGTAATAAAGATTAATGAGGGATAATTTTATGAAGAAGAAAAAGAAAGAGAAAACATAGAAGAGATAAATAAACTAAATAAATAAGTAAAAGAGATAGAGAAATGAGAAGTGAAGAATGATAAAGGACAGTTGAAGGTAAAGAAAAACATAAAGAGATAGAGAATGTGGAGGCAAATAAGATAATGAAAATAAAAGAGATTCAAAAATGAGAGAATTTGAGATATTAATATAAATAGAAAAAATTGAGAGAAATAAATAAATAAAAGTTAAATCTTAATAATTTAAATTATAATATTTATAAAATATAACATGTTAATAATATATAATATTTTATAATAAAGGAATATAAAAAAATTTTACATCTTTTATTATTTTAAAATATTACAAATTTTTAAATAATATTCAGGAATATAATATTATTTTATTTTATTCATATGTAATATTTAATAAATTAATTAAATAATGAATTGTATAATAATTGTAATATATTATCTTTATATGATGTAATATAATAGTAAATACATATATTATTTGTTTTTCATGATATAATTTTAGACTCCAAACATTCTATAATATAATATCACTATATTTAAAAACTTTTATACATAATAAATATATAATATATAAATGGAAATTAATTCTAATATATTATATTTGATATAAATTTTTTTTCTACATGTTAAACTAAATTAAAATTATTACTTTTCAATATTGTATGACATCACATATTTAACATTAAATGAAATTGAAGATAATTTTATAAAATAATTATTAACAATTAATTACTAAAGCAGTTTTTATAAGCTGTCATCTATAATAATTTTATTCTATAACAATAACATTTTATTAAAATCAATTGACATTCATTAGAGAAAAGATTATTATTGAAAAATTTGTAAAATAATAAGACTTCCTAAGAGGTCACCCATCACAATACTACTCTCACCCAAGCAAACCTAGCTTTGTAGTTCTAATAAAATCCAGCGCTATAATACAATTGTGATCACAAGTGCGTACAAAAAAATCATAGTTATGATACTATTTTCTTGATGATAATGAATCTTTTTCCAAAATTTTCCAAATTATCAAACACATGCACTTTTAAGAAAAATTTATACATATATATATATATATTAATATATACTATTAACATATTCTTTTGTGTCAATAAAGAAAAGATAATGTAAGCCATTATTTTTTATAACATAGATAATAGTACATAAAATTTTGTCCCATTAGTTTATTATTCTTATAAATAAAAAATAAATTACAAAAAAAATATAAAAAATATAAAATAAATTTCTGTTAAATGTAGAAAAAAAATGGGGTGAGATGAGAGACTATTTAAAAAATAAAAAATAAAAAATAGAACATGAAGGAGATATGAATAATAAAAATGTGAAAGAGCAATAGAAATAGAAAGTAGAGAAGCAAAGAGGAGGGAGAGTGGCCAAGAAGAATAAAGGAGATTTGGATTGAATGGTAAAAAAAAGAATGAAAATAGAAAAGAAAAGGAAGTAAGAGAGTATGTAAGATACTATGATAAAGAGAAAAAGTGAGAGAAATAATTAAATAAAAATTATATCTTAGAAATTGTACTTATAATATTTGTTAACTATATTAAATTAATTATATATAATAATTAATAGTAATAAAATATAAATATATGTGTGTTTTATTATTTTATTGCAATATTACATATATTTAAAAAGCATTTGACTGTTAGTTCAGTGCTATTTTATTCATATATTAACTAAACATTTTAATTAAAAAATAAATAAGATAATTATTCTAATATATTATATTTATATGACACAATATAGATGATAAATATAAATTTTTTTTGCAATTAATGATATAATTTTAAGTTTCTAAAATTATATAATATATATGATTATATCTAAAAAATTCTATTTCTAATATATATTATTAGAAACATAAATTAACTCTAATTTATTATAATTTATATATGTTATTTTGCTCAATATTAAACTATATTAAAGTTTTATTATATTAGATTGTATGATATAATATATTTATTATCATATAAATTTGATAATAATATCATAAATTTACTATTAATAATTAATTTCTAAAATGTTAATTAGAAATAATTGTTTATTATAATTTATTTTTTATCATTAACATAATTTTAAAATAAGTTTTTGTTCATAAAAAAAAGAATTCTTTTAAAAATTGGAGGAATACGACATCACCATTAAAGTTCATCCATCCCAATACTACTCTCACCCAAGCAATCTTAACTTTTGATCTCTATTCAGATCAAGCATTATAATTCATTTTTGGTCACACAAACTTATGAAAAGTGAAAAGGCATAATTATGTGACTCTTGTTTTGAGGATAATAAATAATTTCTAAAATTTTCTAAATTATTAAGCAAATACACTATTAAAAAAAATTATTCTAATTATATATGTTATAATACATTCTAATATCAATATTTTTTTATGTAAAAAAATTAAAATATTACATAAATTACTATTTTCAATAACATTAATATAGCTAAAAAAATACATTCTTCCATTAAGTTGTCATTTATATAAATAAAAGTTTAGTTATGTAATAAATATAATTAATAATAAATATATGCATCAGAAATGTTACATCTAATATTTATTAAATTATTAAGCATATGCACTTTTAAAAAATATTATTCTTATTACATTTGTCATAGTATATTTTAATATTAATATTATAGATATTTAAAATTAATTAAAAAAATAAAATATACTATTACATTTTTAATGAAGACATTAATTCATAGGATTATTTTTAGTTATGTTATCATTTTTATAAAAAATTTAAATTATATAACAAATATAAATGGTAAAATATATTTTTATGATAAAAGTATTTATTAAAGTATGCAATTTGAGTGATTTCTTAATTATTTTTAATTTTTGGGCAAAGAAACAGATATAGAAATAAAGATAATGATTCTATAACAGAGAGAAAAGTATTGATTGATAAGAGCAAAATTGACAGAAAATATATAACAAAGAGATATGAGAGCTAATTTAATGAAATGAAAAAAAGAAACAAAGAAAAGATGGAGAGAACTAAAAAATACAAGAAAGAAAGAGAGAAATGAGAAAGTAGAGAAGGATAGATCAGAATATGAGGCCAAGAATAATATATAAAGATAGATAATTATGAGACAAGTATGAGAATGATAATAAGATAGAGAAGAAAGTGAGAGCATGAGATAGATATTAAGATAAAGAAAAAAATCAAGAAAAAAGCAAGAAAAATAATTAAATAAAAGTTAAAAGTATGTCAACTTTTTTATATTAGAGTATTATGAATATTTAAAAAATATTTTCACTATTCATTTAATATTATTTTATTCATATACAAATTATAAAAAATTAGTTAAATATTAAATAATATAATTATTCTAATATACTATGATGTAATATGGATTACAAATATAAAGAATATTTAAAATTTATGATGTAATTTTAGGTTTATAATATTCTACAATATAATATCACTATGTTTTAAAAAATTCTAAACAGATTACACATAGACAATTATAAACATAAATTAACTCTAATTTGTTGTCATTAATATGATTTATTTTGGTCAATAATGAACTATATTAAAATTATTATTTAATTATATCATATGATATGCCATATTCAATATTATATAAAATTAATAATAATTTAATAAAGTTATTAATTGTAATTACTTACTAAAATGGTTATTATAAACTATCATTTATAATAATTTTATTTTTTAACAATAACATGTTTTTAAAATCATGTCATTTATTAGAAAAAAGAATGATATGAAATAATTGATAAAAAAGGACTTCTCAAGAGGTCACCCATAGTAATTCTTCTCTTATCCAAGCATGCTTAACTTCAAAATTCTAATGAGATCTAGCGCTATAATACTATTGTGGTCTGTACGAATGCAAATGTCTTGGGCCTAGGTTATTCCTATGACAAAGTCTTTTGCATTTTTTAGAAATTCTATGTTATCTTGATTCCTACATCCTACTTACATTAAAAAACAATACCTTTAAAATTTTCATAATTTAATAAATTAAAAAATGTTTTGTCACATCCCAAGTTATTTCTAAATGCAAAAGTCTTGGGCTGGGCTTAACCCAAAGCATAAGACTTCTTTAGTTTTGTAAACTTTCATGTTAGGTTCATTATTAAATCTTTATTACATTAAAAAATAATTCTTGTAATATTTTAATAATTAAGTAAAAAAAGTTATGCCACATCACAAGTTGTGCTTAAATTCTAAATTCTTGGGCCCAGATAAATCCTTAATATAGTTTCTAGAAGAATAGTCAGATAATGATCAAGCTGACCCATTCTAGTTCACGAAGGCTTCCTAAACTAAACGGGGAGAAGCATTAGCTGAATTGACAAGCATTTTAGCCAACTATAAGTATGGAATGGGTCAAACATCGATAAACCTATAAGGCTCAAGTCTACCCATGTGATTAAATCCTATGCACACAATAAGGGAGAAAGCTAATATTAGAACAACAAGTTACATGTGGGTGAATGCTTATAAAGGCCAAATTAGTTTCCTCTCAACTAATGTTGGACTATGCCCATTGTGACAGTCTCCATCTAAAAATAATAGTACTCGCACAATTAAGTTGCACATTTTTGTGAACACATGGCAGAGGTCACCTCCATTAAAATGTGATTTTACTCGATCCAATCATCCATTTGATAAGTCGATTAGATCGATACAGTTTCATCTACTGAAACTGATTAATCCATTCTGTGGTCGTTATCTCAACTAACTTCATTAAACAATTACTTTTATTTTTGCTTTTTGAAAAAATCTAACCTCAAGCTGATGACCCAGATCTCTATTATTTGGAAGTATGATCTAGAGCTAATCCCAATTTAATATTGATTAATAAAAAAATTAGATCTTAACTGATTTGATTCAATTTCCTTGATCAAATATGTCTTGATCCAACCAACCAGAACTCATCTATTTTTCCAACATTTTATCAGATGGTTTTGATGACCTTTGTGCTAACCTAATGGCTCCAATCATCCCTACCCAATGGCTAAATAACAGTAGTTATAATGTCATTGCAATTGTTGTGTTGGATGAATATTTTAAAATCTTTTTAAGCTATTTGGTAACTATTTTTGTAATAGTTGTTCACACGCTCTCTAACAGCTATGACAAAAATTGTTGTATAAATACCCAGCCATTGTAAATGAAATGACTAATTAATGAATAATATTTTAAAATCTCAAAGGTCTATATCATATTCTATTGGCATAAATTTTCTATATTAGCACTAAAGGCTTATTTCTACTTTAAATTCAAAATTATTCTAACTAAGCGTAATTCTTCTAAGGTTTTATTTTATCAATTTATTTCTTAATTTTTGGTTTTTTTGTGTCTTTTTACATTCATCGTCATGAAAAAACAATTTTCAATTTTCAACAAAAATTTAGTTCTTGATGTATTTTTGTCTTTCTATTTAGTTTATTGCATGGCATTTGCTAATGCTTTAGATCTGTTTGATATCATAAAAAATTGAGTTAGGTTTAACCTTATAAAAGCCCATGTTATATTTCAGCTAATAAAAGTTTGTATGTTAGAGGTAAAACATAAGAAAAAAGATCAAGCTATGATTCTTTTACAAGAGTTTTTTTCAACCTCTATTAAGGGTTGATGTAGGTTCTAACTTGAACTGAACCACCCAAAAAATTTTGTGTTCCATTTCAAATATTATTTTCATTATAAAAATTATACTTTATTATATTTGGAATTCAAAGTTTTTTATAAACATAAAAAAGTTTTGAGATTCCTTCTTTTTTATTGGGTTCGACCCCAAAGACATAATGTCTCAAAATGAAGAGGCTATAGAGAAACTGTTCTTTTTTCCACAAAGATTGTATTTTGGGTTCTTGGAGGGGGCTGTTCTCCTGTTACTACTGCCTCCCAGGGTAACATTGCCTCGGTGGAACTCCTTTTCACTTAAATGTACACTTTTAAAAAACTTTATGCTTGTTATATATGTGATAATATATCTTTATATCAATATTTTATTTACATAAAATTAATAAAGAATTAACATGTATTAAAAAAATTTTCATTCTTTAGAAAAAGGATTGTTATTAAAATATTCATGCAGCACATAGACTTCTAAAGAGGTCTTGCATCCAAATAACACTCTTGCCCACTTTACTTTAGAGTTCTAATGAGATATAAAGCCACAATCCTCGTGTGGTTGCACAAGGATATGATAAACAAAAAATGGTAGTTCAGTGACCATTGTGCTGAAGATAATGACTCAATTATAAAATTTCAAAAATTATCAAGCATATGCACTTTTTAAAAAAATTTATTATTATATAAATCTTAATATATTACAATATCAACATTTCACTTATATAAATTTAATAAAAAATAACAACCTATTATTTTTTATAACAAAAAATTTAACATATGAAATATTCTTCCATTAACTTATCATTTTCACAAATAAAAAATTAAATTATGTAATAAATACAAATATTAAAAATAAATATTTTCATAAATATTATATATTAAACTATGTAACATAAGAGTTTTCTTAGATATTATTAATTGATTAGTTAAAAAAAGTTAATTGGGATGGAGATAACTATTCCATAAGAGAGAGAAAGTAATTGATTGATAAGAGCAAAATAGAAGGGAAATAAGTAATAGAGATTTATGAGTGATGATTTAATGATGAGGGAAAGAAAATAAAGAACTTCGAGGACATAAAGAGAGTAAACAAAAAGTGAAAGAGAAAGCAAAAATAGAATGTAAAAGTGATACAATAAAATTGGTGGCCAAGATAAACATAAGACAGACAATAAAAGTACAATTAAGAGAACGATAATAGGAAAGAATAAGAAGTGAGAGTATAAGAGCCACTGAAATAAAGAAAAGAAAGGGAAAGAAATAGTAAATGAAAAGTTAAATCATAAAACTTAGACTTATAATATTAAATAAATATAACATGTTAATCAAATATAATATTTAGTAATAATAAAATATAAAAAATATTGTATGTTTATTATTATTTTAGAATATTATAAATATTTAAAGAATATTTTTAGTATTAGTATTATATTATTTTGTTCATATTAAAATTTATTATTTAATTAAAAATTATATAATTTAGTTATTCTTCTATATTTCTTTATATGACATAATTTAGATAACAACAACAAAATGTATTTAACATTAACGATATAATTTTATATTTCTAATAATCTATAACATAATATTACTATATTTAAAAAAGCTTTATAAATAATCTATATATCTATATATATTATTATAAACATAGTCTAATTCTTATTTATTATAAGTAGTATAAGTTACTTTGCCCTATGTTAAACTATATTAAAGTTATTATTTAAATATATCTTATGGTGTGCCTTATTTTTTATTATATGAAATTGTTAATAATATTATAAAATTATTATTAAAAAAATAGAAAAATATAAATTATAAATATTATTTATAACAATTTAATGTTTTAATAATAACATGTTGTAAAATTCAATTATCCTTCATGAAAAAAATGATTATTGTGAAAAAATGGGTAGCATAGGAACTTCTCAAAAGATCATCCATCCAAATACTACTTTCACAAATGCATGCTTAATTTTTAAGTTTCACTAGGATTTAGTGCTATAATACTAGTGTGGTCTCACATGCATACAAAAGATGACATCTTAGTAGTTGGATTATTTTTTAGAATTAATAAATAATCTTTTAAAATGTTCTAAAATAAAAAGCATATGCACTTTAAAAAAGTTTATTCTTGTATATATGTCATAATATGATATAATATTAAGATTTTATTTATATATATTTAAAAGAAAATTATGTAAACTATTATTGTTTATATCATAAGTTTAAATGAATAATATTTTTTTATTTTATATTACCATTCTTATAAATAAAATATCAACTTTTCTAACAAATAAAAATGATAAATTGTATATTTATAAAAAATAATATCAATTAAATTATGCAATAAGAGAGATTTCTTTAATATTATTAATTGATGGGTTGCAACACCGATAATAGAGATGGAGATAATTATTCTATATAAAGGAGAAAAAGAAACAAAATGATAAGAGAAAAATAATTAAGAAATTAATAATAAAGACATGAGTGATGATTTAATGAAGAGAAAAAGAAAAGAGAGAATATAAAGGACATAGAGAGAATAAATAAAAAAGTGAAGAAGTTCGATAAAAAATGTATAAGATAAAGAAGAGAGGCAGGAACAATATAAAAAGATAAAGAATAAAGAGACAAATATAAGATTGATAATAAGAGAGAGAAAGAAGTGATAGAATGTGAATGACACTCAAATAAAAAGAGTTAAAAATCAAATAAATAAAAGTTAATACTTTAAAAAGTAAAATTATAATATTTATTAAATATAATAAATTAAATATTATTAATAATTAATAATATTAATATATAAAAAATAGTTTTGTTTTACTATGATTTTAGAACTGCTAATATTTGATAAATAGTTTGACAAATATTTTAAAATTATTTTATTCAAACCTTAATTAAAAAATTTAATTATATTAAAAATAATTTTATTATTTGAACATAATATTTTTATATTATATAATATCAATTATAAATATAAATAATATTTAAGATTAATGATATAATTTTAAGATTTTAGTATTTTAAGATTTAATGTTACTATATTTAAAATAAATAAAAAATTAATAATAAAGAGATATTAGTGATGATTTAATGAAGAGAAAAAGAAAAGAGAGAATATAGAGGACATAGATAGAATAAATAAAAAAAGTGAAAAAGATTGTTAAAAAAAGTATAAGATAGAGAAGAGAGGTAAGAACAATATAAACGGTTAGAGAATAAAGAAAGAAATATAAGATGGATAATAAGAGAGAGAAAGAAGTGATAGAATGTGCATGACACACAGATAAAGAGAGTTTAAAAAAATAAATAAAAGTTAATTCTATAAAAGGTAAATTTATAATATTTAATAAATATAATAAATTAAATATTTTTAATATTTAATAATATTGAAATATAAAAAATAGTTTTGTTTTACTATTATTTGAGAATATTACTAATATTTGATAAATAGTTTGACAAATATTTTAAAATTATATTATTCAAACATTAATTAAAAAATTTAATTATATTAAAAATAATTTTATTATTCTAACATAATATTTTTATATTATGTAATATAAATAATAAATATAAACAATATTTAAGATTAGTGATATAACTTTAACATTAGAATATTTTAAAATTTAATATTACTATATTTAAAAACTTATATACACAATATATGTATATATTGTTATACACAAACTAATTCTAATTTACTATAATTGTTATACATTATTTTGATCAATATTAAATTATATTAATGTTATTATTTTATTATATCAAATGATATGCAATATTTATTATTATATAAAAATGATAATTTGATTAAGGTTTGTTTTAATAATTAAATACTAAAATTCTAATTACAAATAACCATTTATTATAATTAGTTTTTTTAGCATTGGTAATTTATTAAAATATAACATCATTGAATAGAAAAAAAACAATGCAAATAATAAGTGCAAAGCATGTATTTCTTTAGAGGTCACCCATCTTTGTACTACTCTTGCCCAAGCATGTTTAACTGTGGAGCTCTTTTTAGTTTCATTATCATTGTTATGTTGTTATTGTCTTAAAGATAATAAACTATTTCTAAAACTTTCTAAGTTATCAAGCATATGCACATTTCAATAAAATTTATTCTTAATGTATATGTCATAATATATTCTAATATCAATATTTTATTTATATTAAATTAATTTAAAATTACATAGACTTTTGCTTCTAATTGTGTAAACATTAATACATAAGGTTTTTTTTCCATTAAGTGATCAATCTTATATATAAAAATTAAATTATATAATACATAAAAATGATAAAATATATATTCATCATAAATATTATATATTAAAACTACAATGTT
The DNA here is from genome assembly GCA_023846275.1 of Vanilla planifolia. Lineage (NCBI taxonomy): Eukaryota > Viridiplantae > Streptophyta > Magnoliopsida > Asparagales > Orchidaceae > Vanilla > Vanilla planifolia. The sequence goes on from JAIUJO010000175.1 coordinate 113,678, forward strand.
TGATATTTTTTAAGTATTATAATTTATATATTGAAAAAGAAATAATAGAAAAAGAGAAAATTATTGTACAAGTGAGATGGAAAGTCATGGATTGATAGAAGCAAACTTGGGAGGAAATAAAAATTAAGTAGAGTTATGAGATGATTTAAAAAGTGCACAAAAAGGAGAGAACATAGATGAGATAGAGAATAAATAAATAAGTGAAAGAGATAAAGAAATAAAAAGATAAGGTGGGATAGACGAGAGAGATAGGTCAAGAAAAATATAAGAAGATAGATAATGATTAGGCTTCAAGATGATGGAAAAAACATGAGCAAAATAATTAAATAATTGTTAAATTTTAGTAATTAAACTAAAATATTTATTAAATATAATAATTTAATTACTATAATAAGTTAATTATTATAGCAAGTTAGTCATTATAATAAGTTAATCAATTTAAAATTATATTTAGATAACTAAATCATTTAATAATCTCATTAATTTAGAAATTAAAAGGATTCAATTTTTCAATCTTTTAACTCTTTTCTTGGTTCACCTTTTCTTCAAAATATTCATTGAATTAAAATAATTATATTTTTGAATTATTCTTTCCTTTATTAAATCATACTTTTGTATATTTTTCCAAATTTTAATTTTTGTTTATTGTCAAATCATGATTACATGAAAAAATAATTTTCTTAAAATTCTCATAATTAAATAATTAAAACGTTTTTATACAATATCCCAAGTGGTGGTAGAACGCAAAAGTCCTAAAAAGATCTTAAGCTCGAGCATAGCATAAGAAAAATAATTTGATCCAAATTTGATCGACCCATTCTAGTTCACAATGAATTCTTTAAAATTGACTTGGAATGGCATTAGATCTAACAGGAAACATTTCAATCGAATATAAGTATGGGATGGGTTTGACATGCAAAATCTCATAACATATGAGTGTTCCTATGTGATTAAACCTCGAGTGCACAAATAGAGAGCCAACAAATATTAGGTTCGAAGGTTACACCTGATCGAATGCTTATAAAGGCTAATACCAATAGTGCTCAGCTCCATTAGATTGCACACTTTTTAAATCAGATGACTCTAATTTGAAATAACCTATCCTTCATCTGATGACCTAGATGTCTCTAATTTGAAAACTATGGTTCATATCTACTCCTAATTTTACCATTGATTAATCGAATGATGATGAGCTAATCTAACATGATTAAATTGTCCTAATCAAATCCAAGTTGATCCAACCATCTAAAACTCATCCAAAGTTTTAACCTTTGATTGGGCTGTTGAGATCTTGTTCGTGTTGATTCAATAGCTCCAACCAGTCTCACATAATGGCTAAGAACTAAGCATTACCGTGCTATTATAGCAACCATTTTGGAAGAAATTTCCATGATCTTTTTGAGCTACATGGAAGCTACTTTGTAGCTAGTTTTCACTCATTTTCTAATAATTATGATAAAAAGTTTTCCATAATGTCCTAACCATTGTGAATAAAATAAATAATGAATGTGGACAAGATTTTAACATCTTAAAAAATGATACATATTCTATTTGCATAAATATACAATGACAACACCTACAACATATGGATACTTGAAATTTTAAATTCTCTTAGCTAAGTCTGTATCTCTTAAGCCTTTAATTTCTAAATTATTTTCTTTGTTTTGAGCTCATCGTGCCTCTTTACATTCATTAACAAGCATAAATTTTTTTTATGTTTTTACTAGAAAATGTTTTCTTGTTATATTTTTTTTCTTATGAGGTTGTGTGGCTTGACAATTGCTACTGCCTGAGTTTGATTTGATCTCTAAAAAAACTTAGTTGTGGTTCAGTACATAAAAGTCTAAGTTATACTTTAACGTACAATAGCTAGTAGGTTAGAAGTAAACTATAATGAAAAACCTAATATTGTAATTTTGTTACTTGTACTTTTATATTCCTCGATTGATCGTAGACGTAGTTTCTAGTTTGAATCAAATGACTTAAAAATTTTTGTGTTCTATTCAACCTTTAATTTACATTATAAAAATTATAAATTGTTATATTTGTAAATCAACATTTTTTATGAACATAAAATTATTTTCAAAATATTTTTTGAAAATAATTACAACACAAAAATTAAGAAAAATAATTTAAAACCACATTACAAAAACTTTTATAAGATTCACAAACTAAGTTTTAGATCAATATGCACTTTTAAAAAAATAGTATTTATTATAAAAGTCATAATATACACTAATATCAATATTTTATTTATATAAAATAAATAAAAAATTATATAATCTATTACATTTTACAACATAGACATTAATGTATAAGTTTTTTCAATCATGTTGTCATTCTAACAAATAAAAAATGAAATTATATAACAATAATACACGATAAAGTATATATTTATCATAAATGTTATATACAAAAATATGAAACATGAAAGATTTCCTAGATATTTTTAATTGATGGGTTGAAAAGACATAATGGAACTAGAAGTAACTATTCTAAAAGAGAAAAAAACATGGATCGATAAAAGAAGAATAGAGAAGAAAATAGTAATAGATTGAAAAGAGAGAGATATAATAAAAAAAGAGAAAAGTGAAAGAAATATATAAGATAAATAGAATAAATAAATAAAAGAGAGAAAGAATTTAGAAAGTAGAGAGAGATAAAAGAGAGATAGCATAAAAAAGAACAAGTACATATAAAAAGAAGTGACAAATAAAAACAATAATAAAGGAGAGAAAAAATGATAGAATATGGGATGTTGAGATAAAGAGAAAAAATTGAGAGAAATAATTGCATGAAAGGTAAATCTTAACAATCATATATAATATTTAATAATAATTAAATATAAATTTTTTAAGTTTATTATTAAATTAAAATATTTCAAAAATTTAAAGAGTGTTTTAACTATTAATATTATAATAATAATTCATACATAAAATTAAAAAAATATTAAATAATGAATTTAATAATTATTCTATTATATTATATTTATACAATGTAATATAAATAAAAAATATAAATAATTTTAATATTATTAATATAATTTTAAATTTCTAATATTTTGTAATATAATTTTATATTATTTAAAAGCTTGTATGCAGATCATATGTGTATTATTACAAATATAAATTAATTCTAATTCATTATAACTAAAGTTACTTTGCTCAAATTGATTAATGTTATTGTTATTATTTTATTATATTATTTGATGTGACATTTTTTCTTTTGAGAAAATGATAATAATATTATAATTTTTTTATTAATAATTAATTACTACAATGGTAATTAAAAGCTATAGATTATAATAATATAATTTTTTAGCAATAATATGCTATTAAAATAATTTGTCTTTAAATAGGAAAAACATTGTTATGAAACGATATGTGTAACACAGAGTTTTCAAGAGATCACCGATCACAATATTACACTCACACAAGCATATTTAAATTTGATGTTTTAATAAGATTGAGTGTTATAATATTGGTGTGGTCCCACATGCACAAAAAAGATAAAATCATAATTATGAGATAATTGCACTAAAGATAATAAAAGATTTCTAAAGTTTGCAAAATTATCAAGCTTATGTTCTTGCAAAAAAAAATTAAGCTTATGTATCGGCCAATAATTTATTGTAATATAATTTTTTTATTTATTTATAATCAAGAAAAATTTAATTAAATGATTATTATTTTATAACGTAGACATTAACATATAATATTTTCCTCTATTACATTTTAATTCTTATATGTAATGAATTGAGTTATATATTTATTATAAATATTATATGTTAAACTATAAAACATAAGAGACTTTCTTAATGTTGTTTATTAAATGGTAGAAAAAGAGATAGTAAAGTTGAACATAATTATCTTATAGGAAAGAGAGAAAGGCTTGGATTAATAATAGAAAAATAAGGAAGAAAATATTAATTTAGAGAGATAAGAGATCATTTAATGATGAGAAAAATAGAAGATAGAGGACATAAAAAGAATAAATACATAAATAAAAGATTGAGAGAAATGAGAAAAGTAGAGAAGGATAGAGGTGAGTGAGTGGCAAAGATGAATATGAGATAAAGAATAAGGCATAAATAAAAGAATGAAAATAATAGAGCAATGAATGTGAGAGAACGTTAGTGGTATTGAGAAAAAGAGAAAAAAGTAAGAGAAATAATATTGTAATTATTAAATCTTAAAGATCAAACTTAAAATTTTTCTTAAAATAAAAAGTTAATAATATATAATTATTAATAATAGTAAAATATTAAAATTATTTGAGGTTTGTTATTTTTTGAGAATATTAAAAATATTTAAATAGTATTTTGTTTATAAAGTTAAAATATTTTTTCATATATTAAATTAAAAAATTAATTAAATAATAAATAATATAACTTTTCAAATATATCATGTTTATATGATGAAATATAAATAATAAATATAAATAATATTCAACTTTTTATGATATAATTTTAGATTTCTAATATTCCATAACATAATATTGCTATATTTAAAACATTTTACAAACATTAAATATATAAAATTATAAACATAAATTTGCTAATTGTTATTATAATTAGTAGATGCCATTTTACCATATATTAAGCTATTTTCAAATTATTATTTTATTATATCATTTGATGTGTCATATTTATTATTTTATAAAATTAACAATAATATTTTAAAGTTAAGAATAACAATTAATTACTAAAATGATGGTTATAAATTATCATTTATAATAATTTATTTATTTAATATTAAAATATTATTAAAATAAATTATTATTCATTAGAAAATGTATGATTTGAAAAAATTGGTAGGACACAAGCACTTCTCAAAAGGTCACCATTCCTAATACTACTCTGGCCAAGGCATGCTTAATTTTAAAGTTATAATGAGATCTATTGCTATAGTATTATTGTGATCACACATGCCTAATATTGCTTAAGAATCATAGTTGACTGAAATGTTGTGATCTAATGCTATAGTAGACGAGCCTTAAATGTTTAACCTCTTGTTCTAAAGTGCTTATTTAATGTTAAATAGGATTAAATGTAAAGAACAAGTCATACATTTTGAACGTGGTGAATTAGAGGCCTTTAAAGCACCTTGGAGTGTTCAACAAGTTTCAAACATTAAAGCCATGCACATCTACCTTGATAATGTTTTATTTTACTATTAAAAAAATATTAGCTTATTAATTTTTTAAGTCACTATCCATTCATACCAATTTCAAATCATATTTATTCATCTAATTTTTTTAATAATCTCCTTCATTTAACAAATGAATATCATTAAAATTTTGAATCTCAAAATTCTTTTCTTGGTTAAATTCCTACTTAAACAATTGATTCATTTAATATAATTCTATCTTTTAATTATTCTTTATTTAGCTAACTTATTATTTAGTATATTTGTCAAATTCGATGTTATGTTCATTATTAAATATTAATTACATTAATAAAGTAATTACATTTAAATTTTCATAATTAAGCAAAAAAATTATGCATCATCCTAGTTGTGTCCTAATGCAAAAGTACCTAGCTAAGCTTAAGCCAAACCATAGGACTTCTGTATTTTTTCAAATTCTGTCAAGTTGATTGTTAGATAATTATTACACAAAAAATTATTCTAATAATTTTTACATAATTAAATAATTAAAAGAATTTTTTGCCAATTTTTAAGCTTTGCCCAAATGTAAAAGAATTAGGCCTAACTTAAGTCTGAGTGTAGGGTCAGGAAAAAAGTTAGATCTAGATTATGTCAACCCATTTTAGTTCATTGGGAATTCAAGAATAAGATGAGGAAAGGCATTACATCAAACAAAAAAGTACTTGAACCAAATACAACTATGGGATGGATCAAACATGGATAAACTTATAAGATATGAGACCACCTAGAAGATTAAATTCCTGATGACACAAATGGGGAGCAAGCCAATATTAGATTTAGGGGTTACAATCGCATGAATGCTTATAAAGAAAAAAATAAATTTCCTCTACGGTAATGTGTGACTTTGCCCTTGTGACAGTCTTCATCGAGAATTGGCAATGATCAGAACCATTTGATCACATATTCTGTGTAGAGATCACCTTCACGTTTAAATAGTGATCTTAATCGATCCAACCATCCATTTGATTAGTTGATTAAATGGTTACTGCTTCAATTATAGTAATTGATTGATCATTCTAATAGTCATTATCTCATCAAAAGTCATAGAATGACTAGTTTAACTTCTTGTTTATGAAATAATCTATCCTTGATTTACTAATCCAGTCCACTCTTATTTGAATCCTATGATCTAGATCTAATCTTGATTTTGTCGTTTACTAATCAAGAGACCTAGATCCCATTTGGACTAATTGAATAGTCATTAGCAAATCCAGCTTTATCCAACTGTCTAAAACTAACATATCTTTACAATGTTTGATTGAATGGTTAAGATCTCCCTTTCTGGAGATACAACAACTCTAGTCTATCCTACCAAATGGCTTAATAGCTTGCCATTATTATTGCAATACAAGAGTCATTCTTGAAGAATATCTCCAAATCTTTTTAAGCTGTTTGGAAGTTGCTTTTATAATAGCTTTTAACACACTTTCTAAAGACTATGACAGGTTTTCTTCTTATACTAAACAATTATGAATGAAATGACTAATAAATTTGGCCAATATTATAACATCTCAAAATAGTACTACTTTATATTCTATTACCATAAATTTCCTCTAGTAGCACCTGCGACTTATGTCTATTTGAAATTCCAAAATGTTACAACTAAGCCTAACTCTTCTAAGATTTCGTTTTCTTAATTCATTTCTTAATTTTGAGCTCATCATGCCTTTTTAACATTCATCGATAAGATTTAGCAAATTTTAGTGTTTTTACAAGAAATTCTTTTAACACTATTTTTGTTTTTATTTTGGGTAGTGTTTCTCAACGTGTGTAAAACCCTTAATTTGGTTTGATCTCATAGAAAACCTAGTTAGGGTTAAGTTAGTGAATTATTATATTTATAAATTAAGGATTTTTTAGAACATAAAATCATTTTTATAAATTTTTTTAAAATAAATACAATAAAAAGTAAGCAAAAATAGATTAAAACAAAAATTGACCTACCTTTTTTGAATCATGTACTCATTCTAACTTCAATATGCACTTTTAAAAAAATTATGCTTATCATATATCTCATAATATATTCTAATATAATTACTTTATTTATTTAAAGTTAACAAAAAATTACATAAACTATTATTTTTTGTGACAGATATTAATACGTATGATTTTCTTTTATTGTGTTATCATTCTTAGAAATAAAAAATTAAGGTAATAAATATCAATAATAAAACATATAAAATAAAAATTAATATATCAATTTTTTTATTTATGTTGTTATTCTTAAAAATAAAATATTCAATAATATAGCAAACATAAAAAATAAAATATATTTTTATCAAAATATTAAATAAAAAAACTATAAAAAAATTAATGATTTCATGAATCTTATTAATTAATGAGCTAAAATAGAAAAAATAGAGATGAAAATAATTATTGCATAAGTGAATAAGAAATAAAAATGAAAATATTAATAGAGAGAGATGAGAGGAGATTTAATGAAGAGAAAAAGAGAAGAGAGAACACAAAAGATATGAAAAATATAAACAAGTATATGAAAGAGAGGGAAACAACGAAATAGTGAAGGACAAAAGAGGAAGAGAGGCCAAGAAAAATATTAGATGATTGAAAATCAAGATAAAATTAAAGATTGAAATAGGAGACAGTAAGAAGTGAGAGAATATAAGAGATATTATCATAATATGAAAAAGTAAGATAAATAATCAAATTAAATTGAAATCTTAATAAATAAACTTATAATATTTATTAAATTTAATAATTTAATCATAAATAATATTTAATAATAATAAAACTTATAAACTATTTAAGGTGTATTAATTTTTTCTAATGCATCAAATACTTTAAAAAATATTTTGAATATTAATTTAACATTATTTTATTCAAAATTAAAAAATTTAAATTTTTTAATGAAATAATAACATATTTATTTATTCTAATATATTATCATTATAAGAGATAATATGGATAATTAATATAAAAAACATTTAATAGTAATGATGAATTTATTTATTTTAAATATTATAGATTATAATATTAGTATATTTCAAGTATTCTATATATAGAAAATATATATTGTTATGAGCACAAATTAATTCTTTTTTATTATAATTATACTAACCTAATTTGTTAAATCTTAAATTATATTAAAGTTATTATTTGTTTTTGTTACATGATGTGTGATTTTTATTATGATATGAAATTGATATTAATATTATAAAATTATTATTAAAAATTAATTTATAAAAATATTAATTATAAACTATAATTTATAATAATTTAATTTTTAACATTAGCGTCTTATTAAAGTTAATTATCGTTCATTAGAAAAAGATTACTATGAAAACACATGTGCAACAGATGTGCTTCTCAAGAGGTTGCCTAATTCGAAACCACTCTCATCGAAGCAATCTTAATTTTGCAGTTCTAATAATATTGTTGTGGTCACACTTGCATACAAAAGAGAAAAATCATAGCCATGTGGTTATTCTCTTGAGGATAATGAGTTATTTTATAAAAGTTTCTAAGTTATGAAGGTTATTCACCTTAAAAAATTTAAGGATATTATATATGTCATAATATATTTTAATATCTATATTTTTTAAATAAAATAAATAAATAATTACCAAAACTACTATTTTTATTAAATTAAGCATAAATACATAAGATCTTTTTCCATAAGTTTATCATTCTTGCAAATAAAAACCTAAATTACATAATAAATTTAAATAATAAAATATTTATTTATCATAAATTACATTTTTCAAACTATATAATAGAAGAGAATTAATCATATATATAAATTTGATTAAAGAGAGATGAGGCATGATCTAATTAAGGAGAAAAGAAAGGGAGAATTTAAATGACATAGAGAGAATAAATAAGAAAATCTAAGCGAGGGAATTAAGATAGTTGAGAAGAATATAAGAGAATGAAAGGCTAAAAAGAACATGAGGAGATAAAGAATGAATAGACAAATAAGGGACTGATAATAGGAGATAGAGGGAAGTGAGAGAAAGTGAGAGACATTTAGATAAATAGGAAAAAGTAAGAGAAATAATTTAAAAAATATTTACTCTTATTAATTAAACATAGAACATTTATTAAATATAATACATTGATCATATATATAAATTTAATTAAATAGTAAATTATATGATTATTCTAATTTATTATCATTAAACGACATAATATATAATTAATGTAAATAAGAATTAACATTAATTATTAAATTTTAGATTTTTATTATTCTATATTTTAATATTACTATATTTAAAAAATAATTCACAACATATGAATATTAGTAAAAACGTAAATGTATTCTAATTCATTATTATTAATATAAGTTATTTTTCTTAATATTAGACTATGTTAAAGTTACTATCTTATTAATTCTTATGATGTGCCATATTTATTATTATATATAATTGACAAAAATATTATAAAGTTATTATTAATAATTAATTATTAAAAAAGAAATTTTACATTATCAATTTGAATAATTTTATTTTTTTAACATTAAACTTTTATTAAAAGAAATTTAAGTCATCAAAAAAAGAAATGTTACGTAAAAATAGGTGCAACTATGAGAACTTCTTAATAAGTTACCAATCCAAGTACTATTGTTGCCCAAGCGTGCTTAACTATTGAGTTCTAATGAGATCTATCGTTATAACACTTGTGTGGTTGCACTTGCAAACAAAAAAACTAGTTTTATGTGATTATTGTCATGAAGATAATGAACCATTTCTAAAATTTCTTAAATTGTCGATATGCACCTTTAAAAAAATTAAACTTGCTATATATGTAATAATTTATAATAATATCAAAATTTTATCCTTCTAAAACAAGTAAAAAAATTACATAAACTATAATTTTACATAACATAGATATTAATACATAAAATTTTCATCAAACATATTATCATTCTTAAACATAAAAAATTAATTTACATAATAAATAAAAATGAAAAATATATATTTTTCATAAATATTATACATTAAAAAATGTATCACAAGATATTTATTAAATATTATTAATTTAAAAGCTAAAAAAAGATAACATATATTGAGATACCTATTTTAGAACATAAAAGAAGAGCCATCAATTGATAGGAGAATATTAAAGAGAAAAATTGTAATAAATAGAGGAGAGAGTTGATTTAATGAAGAAAAAAAATAGAACATAAAGAAAATAAAATGAATAAATAAGAAAGTAAAAAAGGGAGAGAAATAAAAAAATAAAGAAGGATAAATAGGAGAGAGATACTAAAATGAATATATGAAGATAAAGAATAAAAAGAAAGATAAGAGAATTATAATAATAGAGAGAAAGATGTGAGAGAATGTAAGAGACAACTAGATAAAAAGAAATAGGTTTGAGAAATAACTAAATAAATGTTAAATCTAGTTAATTAAACATATAATACTTATTTAACATAATAAATAACTAATATATAACATTTAATATAAATAAAATATAAAAAAAATTTGTGATGTATTATTATTTTGTGATATTATCAGTATTTTAAAAATATTTGACCATTAATTTAAGATTTCTTATTAAAACTTAAATATTAAAAAACTTAATAAAATAATAAATAATATAATAGTTATAAAATATTACCTTTATATAAGTTAAGATGGATAATAAATATAAAGAATATTTAACATTAATAATAAAATTTTAAATTTTTAATATTCTATAATATAATAAAATTATATTTAAAATATTTAAATATACAAATATAATCACAAATTAATTTTAATTATTATAATTTAATTTCTTCACATTAACTTATTATTTAAATCAATTATAATCAATTGAAAAAAAGAATGCTATTAAAAATATGTAAAATAGGAGGACTTTTGAAGAGGTCACCCATCCCATTACAACTCTAACCCAAAAATGCTTAATTTTGGAGTTCTATTAAGAACCAATGCTACATTACTAGATTGGCCACACACGCATACAAAAGGCAATAAACCATAATTGTGTGATTATTGTCCTGAAGATAGGAAACCATTTTTAAAATTTTTTAAATTGTCAAAAATATGTGTTTGTTTACCTTGATTAGTGGTGTCCTAGATATTTATCCTTTTATTCTAATGGTTTTGCTTAATATGAAATATGATTGCATGTAATGAACAACAAATGCACTTTGAACATAGAGAACTAGTGGTCTTCAGAGTACATCGTATTGTTGAATAAACTTCAAAGATTGAAGACATGCATATCAACTTTAATAAGGTTTTATTTTGCTATGAAATGGAGTGTTAATTTGTTGATTTTAAGGAACTTTCCTTTTGTGTCAAGTTTAAATCATTTTTGTGCATCTAAATTGTTTCATCAATTTGTTGATTTAGCAAAGAAATTGGATTCAATTTTTTAATCTCTTTATTCTTTTCTTGGTTGAAATCATATATAAACTATTCATTGAGTTCATTAACATAATTTTTTTGAATCATTCTTTCCTTAGTTAAATAATATTTTTTTATTTTTACCACATTCTATGTTAAGTTAATTTGTAATACTTGATTAAATCAAGGAAATAATTTTATTAAATTTAGTATAATTAAAAAAAAAATAAATTTTATGTTGCATCCAAAGCTATTTTTGAATGCAAAGGAAACAGGTGATGCTTTTGCCCATCCATTAGGTCATGAAAAATAGTCCAAACCAGATCAAGTCAACCCATTCTAGTTCGAGGCAAATTCTTGAACAAGATGGGTTAAGTAATTGGATCGAACTAAGAATAATTCAAAATAAATATTATTATGAATCAGGTTGGACCCAAATAAACCAGTATTACAAGTATGTTATGGTGATTTAACGATACAGATGTCATCCAACTTGATTTAATGGTCTCGATCAAATCTAGCTTGATCAAATCGTCCATAACTCATTCACCTTTAAAACATTTGATTTGGTAATCAAGATCTCCTTTATGTAGATCTAGCAGCAATGACAAATCCAACCAAATGGCTAAATAACTTGTTGATAGATGCCATTGTAGCAGCCATTTTGGAAGAATAGTATAAGATCTTTTTAAGTTATTTGAAAGATGCTTTTGTAGTAACTTTTTGAAGGTTGTGACAAACAGTTTTTGCAAATATCTAACCACTATGAATGAAATGACTAATGAATATTAATAAGATTTTAACATCTCAAAAAATGGCTGCATCAAATTCTACTAGCATACATTTTCTCCAACAAAACCTATGGCTTATGACTACTTGGAATTCAAAATTCTTCTAGCTAAGCCTAATTCTTTTATGATTTCTTCTTCTAAATTCTCTTCATAATTTTGTTCTCTATGTCTATTTTTTTCATTTGATAAGAAGCATAAAAAAATATTTATGCTTTTGAATTTTTGCTTTTCTTTTCGATCGAGAGGTCTAAAAATGATTGAAATTTTTTTTATTTAATATTGTAAAAAAATCATGTTAGTATTAAGCACCTAAAAGATCAGGTTGTTGTCAGACCCACAAAGGCTATAAGGTTATAGTTAAATAGTATAGAAAAACCTCAAATTATAATTCCTTTACTAGTGTTGTTTTTCTAGAACGTAGTTTTGGGTAGATTTTGTTCTAGTTTTAACCAAACAACTTAAAAATTTTGGTGTATGATTTTTAATTATATTTTTTTCTAATAAATACTATAAATTAATAAATTTGTAAATAAAGGTTTTTAAAAATATAAGCAAGTTTTATATTGAATTTTTAAAAAATAATAAATAAATAAAATTAGAAAAAATTGTTTTGAACCATAATTTTCCCAGCTCTTATAGGATTTACGCACTAAGTTTTACTTCGATATGCACTTTTAGAAAAATTATGCACATTATATATGGCATACTATATTCAAGTATGAATACTTTATTTATATAAAATTCATAAAAGATAACATAAATTATTATGTTTGATAACATAGATAATAATATTTAAATTTCTCCTCCTTTACGTTATCATTCTTATAAATAAAATATTAAATCATGTAAAGAATATAAATTCTAAAATATATCCTTATCACAAATATTATTATAAAATAATACAAAGTGAGAGATTTCTTAAATAATATTAATTGTTGGGCTAAAAAAAGATCACTCAGTATAATACCAGTCTTGCCCAAACATGGTCAACATTGGAGTTTTAATTAGATCTATTGGCATAATGTTGGTATGGTAAAACATGCACATAATAGACAAAAAAACATAATTGTGTGATTTTTACTTTTAAGATAATGCACCATTTCTAAAAGTTTTTAAATTATCAAGCATATCCAATTTTTAAAAAATATTTTTGCTTATTATATAGGACATAATATATTTTAATATATATATATATATATAATTAATAAAAAAATATATAAAATATTATTTTTGGTAATGTTGATATTAATATATATATATATATATATGAATTTACTTTATTATAGTATCATATTAATAAATTAAAAAAATATAATTTTTTAAGAAATTGAAAAACATATATACATATTTATCAATAATATTATATATTAAACAATGAAACAAGATGGATTTCTTAAATTTTGTTAATTGATGGTTTAAAAAAGATATAATCTAGACAAAGATAACTATTCTATAAGACAAAAACAAATTCAAAAATTGAGAAGAGCAAATTGCATTGGAAAATAGTAACAGAGAGAGAAGAGAGTCTATTTAATGAAGAAAAAGAAGAAAGAACATATAAGAGATAGTAAGAATAAATAAATAATAATAAGAGTATGAGAAATGAGAAAATAATGAAGGATAGAGGAGTGTTAGAGGTCAAGAAAAATATAAGAAGATAAAAAATAATGAGACAAATAAGAAAAAGTTAACAAAAGAGAAAAGAAAGTAAAAGAATGTGAGAGATATTGAGATAAAGAGCAATTCTAAAAATATAATATTACATTTACAGATAATGCATTATAATAACAAAATATAACAAGTTGAGGTTTATTATTATTTTAAGATATTTCAAAGTTTTAAAGAATATTTTAACTATTTATATAATATTATTTTATTCATACTTAAATTTAAAATATTTAATTAAATAATAAATAATATAATTAAATAATAAATACTCTAAATTTTATATTAAATTATCTTTATGTGATATAATATAGATAAAAAAATAGAAATAATGTTTGTCATTAAACATATAATTTAATATTTCAAAAATTTTGTAATATAATATTTTATATCAAAAAGTTTTTAAACATATAATATATATAGTATTTTAAAAATAAATTAATTCTTATTTATTATAGTTGATATAAGTTAATTTTTCAACATTAAAATGTATTAAAGTTATTATTTTTTATTATCATGCAATATGTCATATTTATTATTGTAAGAAATTTGTAATAGTATTATAAATTTACTATTAATAACTATTTATTGAAATTGTAATTATAAATTATAATTTCATTTAATTTAATTTATTTAAAATGAAGTTGTTAGTAAAACTAATTATCATTCATTAGAAAAAAGATTGTTATGAAAAAATACGTGCAAAAGTAGTACTTGTCATCAGGCCACCCATCCCATTACTACTCTCGACTTGGCATTTTTAACTTTGGAGTTCTAATGAGATTGAGTGTCACAATCGTAGTGTTGTTGCAATGCATGCAACAGATAAAGAATCATAGTAGTGATTGTTTTTTGGATGATGATTAACCATTTTTATAACTTTTTAAATTGTCGTACTTATGTGCTGAGTCACACATGTGTTTGACGAGTAAGGCCTTAAATGTTTAGTTATTTATTCTAATTTGCTTTTTTAGTGTGAAATAGTTTAGCATGTAAAGAGCAAGCTATGCACTTTGAACATTGGTGAATTAGTTGTCTTCAGATCACTTTTGAAGCTTAAGCAAGCTTGAAGGAATGATGTCATGCTCAGCAACTTTGATAAGATTTTTTTTTTGTGAAACAAAATGTTAATTTTTCAATTTTAAGGCACTCTCATTTCATATCAATTTCAAATGATATTCAAGCTTCTAAATTATTTAATTATATCTTTTATTTAGTAAATGAATAAGATTCAATTTTTCAATCTCTTAATTCATTTGTTACTTCAAATCCTACTTAAACTATTCATTGTAGTAAGTAAAATAATTATTTTTTTGAATCATTCTTTCCTTGGTTAAATCATATTTTTTTATTTTTGCCAAATTCTATATTAGGTTGATTATTAAATCTTGATTACTTCAAAAAACTAATTTTAACAAAATCTTGTTCAATAAATGAATAAATATATTTTATGACGTATCCCAAGCTGTGACCTAATAAAAACCTCTGGGGAGGAACTTAAGCTTGAGCATTGGGTCAAGAAATACAATTAGAAAAATTAGGCCAAACCATCCTAATTCACATTGAATTCCTAAAAAAGATGGAGTAGGGCATTGGATCTAACTGGGCACCATTTGAACAAAATGTAATTATTGATTGGGTCAGACCATAGTAAACTTGTATATTACCCAAGAAAATGCTTATAGAGGATAAATAAGCTTCTTTTCTTATAGTGTGGTACTATGTCGCTCGTAACCAATTGATCCATCTGACAAAAATAATCACGTCGAACTTCATTGGGTTGTTCGTTGTATTTTTTCTTTTTTAAATAATCTAACCTTGCTTTGATGACCCAAATATGTCCTCTTTGAATCCTACAATCAAGATCTAATATTGAGTTTTTGGTTGATTAATATAACAATCAAAATGTTATCTAACTTGATGGAATGGCCAGATCTAATCGAGCTTTACCCTAATCTAATCTCCTTTTATAGCATTTGGTGTAATGGTTGAGATGTTTTATGTGCTGAACCAATGACTCTAGTGAATCCTACCTAACGTCTAAATAACTACCTATTGTTAAACCAACGTAATAGCCATTTTGGAAGAATGTTTTAAGATTTTTTAAGTAATTTGGAAGTTCCTTTTGTAATAGCTTTTCACTGATGTTTTAATGACTATAACAAAAATTTTTCTGTAAATACTTGACCATTTTGAATTAAATAACTAATGAATGTGAACAGGATTTTAATATCTAAAAGAGGGGCAACATCATTTTCAACTATCGCAAAATGTTTTGATGATACTTATGGTTTACAACTACTTGAAATTCTAAATTCATTCACCAAATGCTAACTCTTGAAGGCTTTCATCTTCTTAATTCGTTTCATAATTTTTAGCTATTTGTGCATATTTACATTCACCAACAAGCATAAAACTATTTTTATATTTTTATCATATATTTATTTCTTACTATATATTTTTTTTCATTTGGGTTGGGCTGCTTGGTACTTACAAAAGTTGGGTTCAGTTTCATCTTGTAAAAAATGGAGTTAGCGTTGAACCTACGACAGCTATTAGGATGGAGGTAATGCATATAGAAAAATCTCATGTTCTAATTTCTTTACTAGTAGAGTTTTTCTCAACCTTAATTTGACAGACATAATTTCTAGCTTTAATTAAACAACCTAAATATTCAGTGTACAATTTTAACTTTTTTCTATTATAAAAATTATAACTTAATATTTTTGTAAACTACAGTTTTCTATAAACATTAAAAATGTATTTATAATTATTTAAAAAAAACAATTAAAAAATTAGCAAAAATAGTTTAAAATAAGAATTCACCTACTCTGGTAAGATTCATAAACTTGTTTTCAATTCAATATGCTCCTTAAAAAAATTATTCTTATCATGCATGCCATAATATATTATAATTTCAATATTTTATTGATATTAAATTTACAAAAAATTATTTTTGAGAATATAGACATTGATATATAAGATACCTGCTATTATATTATCATTCTTATCAATAAAAAATGGAATTAAATAAAAATATAATTAATAAAAATTATATTTATTTCATATTTATACATTAAACTTTGTAACATGAGAGATTTCATAAATATTATTAATTGATAGAATTAAAAAGATAATAGAGATGGAGATAATAGGTGAGGGAAAGAAGTGAGAGAAAGTGAGTGACATTAAGATATAGAGAAAAAAATAAAATGAATATGAAATAAAATTAAAATCTTAATAAATAAAATTTATAATAATTATTAAATATAATTAGTCAATCATATATAATAGTTAAAAAAAATAAAATTTAAAAAATATCGAAGATCATTTATTACTTTAGAATATTACAAATATTTAAAGAATATTATTACTATTATTTAATACCATAATACACAAACTTTAAATAGAAAAGTTAATTCAACAATTACTATAATGTATTATCTTTTTATTTCATCATATATATAATAACATAAATAATATAATTTTAGAATTTGATTGTTCTATAAAATAATATTCGTATATTTAAAAATTTCTATGCATAAAAAATATATATTATTATAAAAATACATTAATTCCAATTAATTATAATTCATATAATTTGGTTACATAATATTAAACTATATTAAGGTTATTATTTTATAATATCATATGTTTTTACAAATTTATTATTATATTAAATTTGATAATAATATTATAATATTATAATTAACAGTTAATTTCTAAAATGACTATCATCAACTATCATTTATAATAATTTAAGTTTTTGAAATTAACATGTTAAAATCAATTGTTAATCATTAGAAAAATGATTGCTACAAAAACATTTATGTAACACAAGGATTTTTGAAAAGGTCAACAATCCTAATGCTAATCTAACACAAACATGCTTAACTTTGCAATTCATAGAAAATCTACTCCTATAATATTGTTGTGGTCACACACATGCATATAAATTACCAATGAACATAATTGTGTGAATATTTTTTTAAGGTAATAAACTATTTTCTAAAATTTCTAAATTATTTAGCATGTGTGCTTTTAAAAATATTATTCTTGTCATATATGTCATAATATATACTAATATAAATATTTTTTTATATGAAATTAATAAAAAAAATTATTAAAATTATAATTTTAAATAAAGTAGTCATTAAGACATGATTTTTGTCTATTACCTTATCATTTTTAAAAATGAAAACTTAAATTACTTAATAAATATAAATAGTAAAATATTTATTTCTCATAAATATTATATATTAAATTATATCATATTTGAGATTTCTTAAATATTGTTAATTGATGTGCTAAAAAGATAAAATAGAGATGGAGAAAACTATTCCTTAAGAGAGAAATTTACAGATTGATAAAAGCAAAATAGAATGAAAACTATTAATAAAGAGAGATAAGACATGATTTCATGAAGAGTAAAAGAGAAGAGATAGATGGAATAAATAAATAAGTGATTAAGAGAGAAAAAAGAGAAATAAATCAGGATAAAGGAGAGATATGTGGCCAAAAAGAATACTAAAATATAAAAAAATAAAGAGATAAATAAGAGAATGTTAATAATAGTCGAGTCAACGACGCAAGTCAATCCCACATAATTGCTAAATAACTAGCCATATTATTCCATTATAGAAGTTATTTATGAAGAATATTTTGTGATCTTTTTAAACTATCAGGAAGCTACTTTTGTCATAGCTTTTCAATCATTTTCCAATGATTATGGCAAACATTTTTCAATAAATTCCAAACAATTTTTAATGAAATGATGAATAAATTTGAAAAATATTTTTACATTTCAAAGAAGGACTGTATTATATTTTACAGGCATAAATTTCCTTTAATAGCACCTTTGGCCAATGATTACTTAAAATTGCAAATCAATTTAGCTAAGTTTAATTCTTTTTAGTTTTAATCTTCTTAATTCTTTTCATAATTTTGAGCTCTTCTTGCCATTTTACATTTCTTAACAAGCATAGAAAAATTTTAACTTTTTTATCAAAAAATGTTTTCTTGTCATACTTTTATTTTTCTTTTGTGTTGTGCAACCAAGCATTTGGAAAGTCAAAGTTTTAATTTTTTTCAAAAAAACTCAAGACAGGGTTGAGCCTGTAGAATCCCAGGTTATAATTGAACCTTTAAAAGCTATTATGTTGGAGGTGAAAAGTTTGGGAAAAAAAACTCAAGATGTAATTGTTTTGCTAGTGGAGTTTTTTTTGACCTCGATTGTTGGTAGACGTAGGTTCTAATTTCAAACAAACAACTTAAAATGGAAAAGTAAATAGAAATGGATAGTGGGCATGGAGATAATTATTACATAAGAGAGAGAGAAAGTTATACCATGATAAGAGAAAAATAGAGATAAAATATTAGTAGAGGTAGATACAAGACAATTTTATGAAAAAGAATAGAAAATAAAAGGCATACAAGAGATAAAAAGAATAATAAATAAGTAAAAGAAAAAAAATATGAAAGTAGACAAATAAAAGGATAAATAGGCAAGAAGAATACAAAGAGATGGAAAACCAATAGACAAAAATAGCAATGATAAGAGATAGAATTAAGAAAATGTTTGAGATATTGAGATAAAGAGAAATAATTAAAGAAAAGTAAATGTTAATATTAAACTTATAATATTTATTAAATGTAGAAATTTAATCATATACAATATCTAATAGTATTTAAATATAAAAACTCTTTCTTTCTCTTTTATGAGCGTTCATCGACCTTTGTTGCGGTTGAGGTAAGCTCAAAATTGAATCGAGCTATATAAAAATTTTAGTTCACCATTTCAACTCATATTTTCATTTTAAAAAATTATGTATTAATATATTTGTAAATTGAAGTAATTTATAAATATGAAATAATTTTTATATCAATTTTTTAAAATACTACAATGTTAAAATTAGTAAAAATAGTTTAAAACAATAATTCCCACTCTTGTTCGAATTACACACTCATTTTACATAGAGAAAACACTTTCTTAAAAACTTGATTATTATTATATATGTCATAGTATATTCTAATATTAAATTTTATTTATATAAAATAATTAAAAACTAGATAAACTATTTTTTTTCAAAACATAGAAATTAAAATATAAAATTTTCTTCTATCATGTATCACTCTTCTAAACAAAAAAATTAAGCAATGTGAAAATATAAAGAATAAAACACATATTTATCACAAATATTTTATATTATACTATGTAATAGGATAGATTTCTTAAATATTACTAATTAATTAGCAAGAAAAGAGATAATGGATATAAATATAACTATTCTATAAGAATGATAATGTCATTGATTGATAATAGTGTGATAGAGACAAAAAATTGTAATAATGATAGAGAAGAGATGATTTAATGAAGAGAAAGAAAGAGAGAACATACAAAACATATAAAGAAGAAATAAAAAAGGGAAAGATAATAAATAGGTAATTGAGAAGGATAGATGAGAGAGCGAAGCCAAGAAATATATAAGATAATCAGGAATGAAGAGACAAGTAAAAAAAAAATATAAGAGAGAAAGAAATGAGAGAATATGAGAGACATTAAGATAAGAAGAAAAAATTAAAAAATAATTAAATGAAAGATAAATCCTAATAATTAAACTAATAAAATTTATTAAATAATATATGCTAATACTATATAATATTTAATAAAAATAAATATAAAAATTATTAGAGGTTTATTATTATTTTAAATTTTTAAAAATACTTAAAAAATATTTTGATTAAAATATTATATTATTTTATTCATACATTAAAATAAAAAAAATTTTATTACATAATAAATAATATAATTACAGAAATAAATAATGTTGAAATAATATAATATGTATAATAAATAAAATTAATATTTAACTTTGTTGATAAAATTTTAGATTTCTCATATTCTATAACATAATATTACTATTTTAAAAATAATTTGTACATAATATTTATATATATTATGAAGGAAAAAATTAATAATAATTTATTATAATTCATATAAGTTATTTTACTCAACAATAAATTACATAAAACTTATTATTTTATTATATCATTTGATGTACAATATTATTTATTATTTACACTACAATAGTATTATAAAGTTATCATTACTAATTACAACACAAAATAGTGATTATAAATTATCATTTATAATAATTTAACTTTTTAACATTAACATGTTATTACAAGAAATTATGATTCATTAGAAAAAAGATTTCTATGCACATATGCTATTATCTTTTATAACATAGACATTAATACACATGGTTATCTTCAATTATTTGTCATTCTTCTAACTAAAAAATTAAAATAGGCAAAATAATAAATAATAAAAAATAAATATATGACAAAAGAGTTTATAAAAGAAAAACAAAGAGGAAAGTAGTAATGGAGAGTGTTGAGTGATAGTTTAATGATGTTAAAAAAATAAAATATAAAAGGGATAGAGAGAATAAAAAATAAACAAAGGACAAAACAAATTATAAAGTAGAGAAAGAATGAGAGTAAGAGGCCAAGAAGAAAATAAAGAGATAGAGAATGAAGAGAAAAATAAAGGAATGATAATATTATAGACATGGGAGTGGGAAATTTTGTGGGACATTAAGATAAAAGAAAAGTTAAAAATTGTTAAATACATATTAAATATTAATAATTAAACTTTTAATATTTAGTAAATATAATAAGTTATTTAAATAAAATTTTTAAAAATAATAAATATAAAAAGAATATTTGCAATTTATTTTTTTTAGGTGCGACACGTGAACCTCTCAAGATAGCACCCATCCCAATATTACAATCAACAAAGTATTCTTAACTTTAGAGTTCTAATGAAATCTAGTTTTATAATGCTTGTGTGGTGGTGCATATATACAAAAGAAAAAATTATAGTTATGTGATTATTATCTTAAAGATAATGACACATTTCTAAATTATCAAGCAAATGTACCTTAAAAAAATATTTGTTCTGATTATTATAATGTATTCCAAAATATAAATTTTATTTATATAAAATTTATAAATAAATTTTGTAAACGATTATTTTTATAATTTAAACAAGACATTGTTCATTATTTTGTTATCATTGTTACAAATTATAAAATTAAATTACCTATTAAATAAAAATGATTAAAAAAATATTTATCATAAACATTTTATATTAATGTACATGACACAAGAGACTTCTTAGATATTATTAATTGGTGTTTTAAAAAAGAGACAATTGAGATGGAGATAACTACTTTGTAAGAGAGGGAATGTCATGGATTGGTAAAGGCAAAATAGATAAGAAAATAATAATAAAGAGAGATGAGAGGTGATTCAATGAAGACAAAAAAGAACACAAAGGAGATATAAATAACAAATAAAAATGTGAAACATATAGTAATAAGAAAGTAAAGAAGGATAGATGTGAGAGAGAGGTCTAAAAGAATTTTAAAAGATTAATAATAGAGAGATAAAGTGAGAGAATAGGAGAGTTATTATCATAAAGTGAAGAAAACGAGACATAATTAAATAAGAGTTAAATCCTAATAATTAAACTAATAATATTTACTAAATATAACAAGTTAATCATTTATAATATTTTATAATTAAAAAAATAAGAAAATTTTTTATTTATTTATATTTTGTAATATTACAAATACTTAAGGAATATTTTGACTTTAATTTAATATTTTTTTTCATAATTAAAATTAAAAAGTTACATTATATTATCTTTGTACGATGTAATGTAGATAATAAGCATAAATAATAGATTATATTAATGACATTTTTTATATTTCTAATATTCTAAAAAACAATATTACTATTTTTAAAATAGTTTATATACAACATATGTATATATTATTACAAATGTAAATTAATTCTAATATTTAACAGTTATTATAAGTTTTTTGCTCAATATTAAGTTATATTATGTCAATTATTTTATTAAACCAAATGTTGTGCCATATTTCTTATTATATCAAATAACAATAATGTTATATGGTTATTATTATCCACTAATTACTAAAAGTGTAATTATAAACTATCAATATATAACTTTAATTTTTTAACGTTAACATGTTATTAATATAAATTATGATTCGTTACAAAAAGAAATGCTATGAAAGAAGTGCAACAAGTGGACTTCGAAAGAGTTAACCCATCCTAATAGTACTCATGCTAAACTGTGCTTAATTTTGGAGTTCCAATGAGTTACATTACTATAATGTTGGTGTTGCCAAACATGCATGTAGAAGAAAATAAAACCATAGTTTTATGACTACTGTCTTAAACATAATGAAAATTTTTTAAAATTTTTTAAGTCATATGTAATAATATAAGTTAATATCAAGATTTTGTTTATATAAATTAAATAAAACATTTTATAAACTATTATTTTTATTAATGTAAATATTAAAATGCAAGATTTTCTTCAATAATTAAAATAATAATAAATTATAATTTTACAATAAATATTATATATTATATTAAACAACATGAGAAAATTTTTAAATATTATTAATAGATATGATAAAAAGGGGGTTATAGAGATTGAGATAATTAATCTACAAGAGAGAGAGAAAGTCAAACATTGATGATAACAAAATATAAAGGATAATCGTAATGACGAAAGAGGAGAATGGTAATTTGATTAAGAGGAAAAGAATAAAGGGAATATAGAGGTGATAAAGAGAATAAATAAATAAGCGAAAAGGAGAGAGAAATAAGAAAGTATGGAAGTATAAAGGAGATAGATGCCAAAAGGAATGTAACGAGATAAAGAATGAAGAGGCAAATAAGAGTATTGTAATAGGAGAGAGAAAGAAGTGAGATAATGTAAGAGACATTAAAAAAAGTGAGAGAAACAGTTAAATAAAAATTTAAACATAATAATATAGATTATCATATTTATTAAATACAAAAAAGTCAATCTTAAATAGTATTTAATAACAATAAAAAGAACAAAATATTTGTGATTTATTATTATTTTAGAAAATAAAAAATATTAAAAAATAATTTTGGCTATTAATTTAAAATTATTTTGTTCAATCTTTTAGTTTTAGAATATGGTTAAATAATAAATCATATAATTGTTGTAACATATTAAATTTATATGATGCAATATAGATAATAATTATAAATATATTTCATATTAATATAATAATTTTAGATTTCTAATATTTTATATATACTATTTAAAAATTTCTATACACTTCATATATGTACTTTTATAAAATAAATTAATTATAATTTATTATAGTTGATATAACTTTTTTTCTTAATATTATACTATATTAAATTTATTATTACATTATATCACATGATATGCAATCTTTATTAATATATAAATTTAATAATAATTTTATAAATTTATTATTAAAAATTATTTAGTAAAATTCTTATTGCAAATTATCATTTATAATAATTTAATTTCTTAGCATTAACTTGTTATTAAAATTAATTTTTATTCACTCAAAAAAAATTCTATGAAAAAATAGGTGCATCATATGAACTTTTCAAGATATCATCCATTCTAATATTTCTCTATCCTAAGCTTGCTTAACAATGGTGTTTAATAGGGTTCAATATTGTACTGCTAATTTTGTTGCATATTCATTTGGAAGAAAAAAATTATAGTCATGTGGACATTGTCTTAGATATATTGACCCACTTTCTAAAATTTTATAAATTATCAATTATTTGCACTTTTAAAGAGAATTTATGCTTTTTATATTTGTAAAAATATATTATAATATCAATATTTCATTTATATAAGATAACAAAAAATCACATAAAATTTTATTATTTATAATATAGACATTATCACATAAGATTTATTTTATTATATAAGTTTTCATATAAATAAAAAATTAAATTATGTAATAAATATATGTATATGATAAAAATTATATTTATCATAATTATTACATATTAAAGTAATTAATATAAGTGATTTTTTAATATTATTAATTTATGCACTAAAAAATAGATAATAGTGATAGAGATAATAGTTCTATAAGAGAGAGATAAAATCATGGATTGATAAAAAATAAATTAAAAATCATAATAAAAAAGTATGAGAGGTGATTTAATGAAGATTATAAAAAGATAAAATATAGAGGTAATTGAGGGAATAAATAAATAAGTGAAAGATTGTGAGAAATGTGAATGTCAAGAAGAATAGACTATTTAGAGAGGCCATGAAGAAAATAAGAATAACCAAAATAAAGAGAAAAATAAGAGATTGATAGTAAAAGAGAGGAGGATGTGTGAGATAATGAGATAAAGAGTAAAAATGAGAGAAATAAATAAATAAAAATAAAAACTTAATTATTTAAACTACAACATGATAAATATTTAAATAATCATTATATAATTAATTAAATATTATTTTATATATTCCAAAAAATTTTAAGGTTTTTAAATAATAAATTATAATGCTATTTTAATAAATTATCTTTATATAATTTGATGAATATAATAAATATAAACAATATTTAATACTAATGATATAATTTTAAATTTGTAATATTTTATAATGTAATAAAATTATCTTTATAAATTTTTATACATAACATATATATAATGTTATGAACAAAAATGAATTCTAATTTATTGTAATTGATATAACTTATATTACTTAATATTATATTGTATTAAAATTATTGTTTTATAATATCATTTGACTTATCATTTATAATAATATCATAAAGTTGTTATTAATAATTAATTGCTAAAATAAAAATCTGTAAGATATCATTTATAATAATTTAATTTTTTAACATTAATACATCAACAAAATTAATTATCACAAATTGGAAAAACAAATGTTATAAAGGGTAGATTAAACATAAAGATTTTTCTAGAGTTCACACATCTAAATACTACTCTTCTTAAGGCATGATTATCATTGGAGTTCTAGTGAGATATTGTGTTATAGTACTGATGTGGTTACACATGATTATAAAAGATAAAAAATTTTAGTGTGATTATTGTCTTAATAATAATCAACTATTTCTAAACTTTTCTAAATTATCAAAGACATGCATTGCTAAAAATATTTAGGTTTATTATATAAGTTATAATTTATTCTAATATCAATATTTTATTTATAAAAAATGCATAAAACATTAGATAAAGAACTATTTTTGATAAAATAGATGTTAATAAAAAAAATTTTCTCACATTATGTTATCATTTTAATAAATTAAAAATTAGATTAATTAATAAATATATATAACAAAATATATATTTAATATAAATATTGTATTTTAAAGTATACAACA
This sequence comes from Vanilla planifolia, assembly GCA_023846275.1. Classification (NCBI taxonomy): domain Eukaryota; kingdom Viridiplantae; phylum Streptophyta; class Magnoliopsida; order Asparagales; family Orchidaceae; genus Vanilla; species Vanilla planifolia. Next base: position 139,888 of record JAIUJO010000175.1, read on the forward strand.
CAAGAGATTTATTAAATAATGCTAATTGATGTGCTAAAAAGAGATAATAATGAGAGCAAAAGATAACTGTTCAATAAGTGAGAGAGAGAATGTCATTATTTCGGGAGAGCAAAGTAGAGAGGAATATAGTAATAGAGAGATGAGAATAATCTAATGAAGAGGAAATAAAAGATTGAATACAAAGGAGTCAAAGAGAATAAATAAGAATTGGAAGATGGAGAAATCAAAATGTGGAGAAGCATAGATAAGAGAGGGAGGCCAAGAATATCATAAAAAGAAACAAAATGATGAGACCAATGAAGGAAAGATAACAAGGTTGGGAAGATAGTGAGAGAATATGAAACACATTAAGAGAGAGAAAACAGTGTGAGATAGATAATTAAAATAAATTAGATTTGAAAAATTAAACTTATAATGTTAATTAAATTTAATAATTTAACCATACATAATATTAAAAAATAATGAAATAACAAAATTATTTTAGTTTTATTATTATTTTAAAATATCAAAAAATATTTAAATAATAGTTTTTTTAGTTAACTTAATATTTTTATTCATTATTAAAAATTACAAAAGTTAAATAGAAATAAATCATATAATTATACTTATATATTATCTTAATTTAAAGTAATGTAGATAATAAATATACATTATATTTAATATTAATGATATAATTTTAGATTTTTGGTATTCCATATTATAAAATTATTATATCTAAAAAATTCTAAACACATTTGATATATAAATTTATAAATATATTTTTATTCCCATTTATTATAATGGATAAAAGTTATTTTACTGAATATTCAAAAAGTAATAAAATAAATATTTTATTATATTGCTTGATATGTCATGCATATTATTTGTAAAATTACATATGTCATAATATTTTATAATATTAATATTTTATTTTTATAAAATTAAAAAAATAATTACATAAACTATTTTATTTGATAACAAAGATATTAACATATAAGATTTTCTTTCACAAGATCGTTATAATTTAAAAAAAAAAAGTTATTTGACAAAAAAAAAAAAAAAAAAAAAATATAATTTCTTTAATATATATTAAATGTTAAATTATGCAATATGAGAGATTTTTTAAATAGTGTAAACTGGTTAGCTGAAAAATAGATAATAGAGATAGGGATAACCACTTAACAAAGAGAAAGATAGATATATAAGAGTAACATAGAGATGGAAATAGTAATAGATAAAGATGAGAGAAGATTTAGTGAAGAAGAAAGCTAACAAAAAAATAGTGATGAGATGGAGAGAATAGATAAAAAAGTGAAAGATAGAGAAATACAAAAGTACAGAATAATAAATGAGAGAAAGAGGCCAAGAAAATTATAATTTAATGGAGAGTGAAGAGACAAATAGAGAATGATAATAAAAGATAAAGAAACGAGGGAATATGGGAAAGATTGACATAAAGAAAAAAGTAACAAATATAATTAAATTAAAGTTAAATATTAATAACTAAAGTTATAATATTTATTGAATATAACAAATTAACAAAAAAGTTTATGTAATAACAATTAGACATAAATTTTTTATTATTTTTTAATATTTCAAATATTCAAAAAAAAATTGGCTTTTAATATTATATTTTCTATTCATAATTAAAAAAATATTATTATGTACAAAATAATATAATTATACTGTTATGTTATATTTATATGCCATAGTATATATAATAAAAAAAATAATTATATAATTTTAAATTTTTAATATTCTATAACAAAATGGAATAATGTTTAAACAATTATTTGCACATTACAAATATACCATTGTAAACATAAATTGTTTTCAATTTGTTAGAATTAAGGTAGGTTGTTTTGCTTAGTATTAAACTATATCTAAGTTATACAACGAGAAAGAGAAAGTAATTGATTAATAAGAGCAAAATAATATAAAAAATGATAATAGTGAAGAATGAAAGATGATTTAACGAAGTATAAAAAAAGGTAAGAAATAGAGATGATAGAGAATGAAGGGAGAAATAAGATAATAATAATAGACAAGAATGTGAGACATTGAGACAAAGAGAAAATAGTTAGAGAAAATATTAAATTAAAGAAAAATCATAATAATTAAACTTATAATATTTAATAAATATAATAGCTTAATCATATATAGTATTTAATAAAAATAATTTAAAAAAAATTCAAATTTAATTTTTTTAAGAATATTATAAAAATTTACATAATTTTTTGACTCATAGTTTAATATTAATTTATTCATATATTAATCAAGAAAATTAATTAAATAATAAATAATATTATTGTTATAAATATTATATTTATTTTATGTAATTTAATTAATAAATATAAATAATATGTCGTAATAATGATATAAATTTATATTTATATTATTAAAGAATATAATATTACTACATTTGAAAAATTCTACACATTACATATATATAATTATAAAAAAATTTATTTTATTTTATTTAAATTAATATAAGTTATTTTGTTCCATATTAAACTATATTAAATTGTTTTTTATTATTTCATTTGTTTTGTATTATTTCATATTGTAAAAAATAAATAATAATTTTAAGAAATTATTGATAAAAATTAATTACTAACAAAGGTAACTATAAACTATCATTTATTAAAATTTAATTTCTTAACATTAAGATATTATTAAAACAAATTACCAGTCATTAGAAAAAGGAATGTATTAAAAAAACTAGAAAATGAGACGATTTCTCGAGAGGTCACCCACCAAAACAATCATCTCTCCCAAGTAATCTCAACTTTGGAGTTCTAATGACATCCAATCCCATAATATTTCTTTGGTCACACATGAATGCAAATTACAAACAATCATAGTTTTTTTTATTCTTTTGAAGATGATAATTAATTTCTCAAATTTTCTCAATTATCAGACATGTTTTTTTGTAACATTTGTTTTTAATGGATTAGGAATTAAATACATTTCCTAGTATTCTAAAGTGCTCGTTTTATTTCAAATATGTTTAGAAGTAGTGAACAAGCTATACATTTTGAACATTAGGAACTAGCAATCTTCAAACCACCTTGGAGCACTAACCACGTTTCAAAGATTGAAGACAGGTACATAAACTTCAGTAAAGTTTTAATGAGGACAACTTTATGATGTAATCAAAGCTGTGCCCATATGCAAAAATTTTGTGCCAAGCTTAACCTTGAGCATGTGGTCAAGAGAAATAGTAAGATCTAGATGTGGACAACACATTCTTGTTCATAAAAAGTTCTTGAACCTGAAAGGCATTTGATTGAACTATGAAGCGTTTGAGCAAAATATAAGGCACAAAGTCCAACAGGTGATTAAATCGTGAGATCTTAAATGGGTTAACCAGTCAACATTAGGTTTGTGGGTTAGAGCTAGGTGATGTCTTATAAAGTCCAAATATCTATCGTCTCCTACAATATGGGAAAATGTCCGTTGTGACATTCTCCATAAAAAAGTGGCAACATTTAGCACAATCTGGTAGTTTATTTTCATTATCATACAGTGAATTACCTTTGTCTTTAAGTACCTTTCTCAATCGATGCAACCACCCATTTGATTAAAAAATCACACGATTATTGCTTTATCTACTATAACCGATTAATCCATATGACGATCGTTGTCTCGTTTGGCTTTATCTTATAGCTATGTTTTTTAGAATTTTAAAATAATATATGCTTGATCTAGTTGCACAAATCTCCTAAATTTGAGTCATATGGTTCAATTCTAATTTTTATTTCAGCATTCATTAATTGAATGATGTAGATCTCATTTGACTTGTTTAAATGTCCTCGATAAAATCCAGCCTGGTCAAGCCATCCAGAACTCATTTGCATTTATACATTTTGATCAGACATTTGAAATATCTTTTGCGTTGATCCAATAGCTCCAATTAATCGCACATAATAGCGAAATAACTAGACATTTTAATGTTGTTCTAGAAGCCATTTTTTGAAGAATATTCTAATGTCATTTTTAGATGTTTGGAACATACATTTATAACTACTTTTCATAAAACTTCTAATGTCTTTGGCAAAAACGTTTTTATAAATACCTAACCATTATTAATGAAATGACTCGTTAAAATGAAAGACATTTTATGATCTTAAAAAAGGGCTGAATCACATTTTATTAACATAAATTTTCTTTAGTAGCACATATGCCTTATGACTACTTAAAATTTAAAAATTTTTTTAGCTATGCCTAAGTCGTCTAAGGTTCTATTTTCTCAATTATTGTCTTAATTATGATCCCTTGGTGCATTTTTACATTCATTAACAAGAATAAGAAAATTTTCACATTTTTATCAAAAATATTTTGTTGTTGTTTTTTTCCTTTTGGTTGGGCTGTCCAAACAATTGCCAAAGCCTAAGTATAGCTTTATCTCAAAAAAAACTATGTTGGATTGACATTGTAAATGCCTAGATTATAGTTGAACACAAAAAATAAAGAAGGTTAAAGGCAAACTATAATGAAAAAAATCATGTGGTAATTCTTTTACTAGAGAAGTGTTTTTGGACAACAATAGGGGTGGACATAAGTTATTGTTTTAACCGAACGACCTAAAAATTTTGATGTGCCATTTCAATGTTTATTTTCATTATAACAATTATATATTATTACAATTCTAATTTTAAGTTATCAAAAAATTTAAAATTATTTTTATAACAAATTTTTAAAAATAAATACAATTCAAAAATTAGTAAAATAATTTAGAACTATAATTCGCCCCCTTTTATGGGATTCAAAAAGTTGCTTTTACTTCAATATGAACTTTTTTAAAAAATTATGCAAATTATATATATCATAAAATATTCTCATGTTAATATTTTATTTAAATAAAATGATGAAAAAATGTGTAAAATATAATTTTTGATAATACAAGCATTAATATATAAGATTTTTTTTCTTACATTATCATTCTTAAAAAATATATATATTATGCAACAAATATAAATAATAAAATAAATATAAATTTGTCATAAATATTACATATTAAACTATCCAATATGATAAATTTCCTAAACATTATTAAATATATATTTAAGTTGTTATCTATAAGAATGATAACAAGTGGAAGAAAATCTTAGATATTAATGTCTACACTATAAAAATAATAGTTTGTGCAATCTTTTAATAAATTTTATATAAATAAAATATCCCTTTTATAATATAATATGGCACATATAATAAGCATAAAGTTTTTTAAAAATATATATGCATGATAATTTGGATCATTTTAGAATTTGTTAATTACATTGAAGACAATAACCACATAACAACATTTATTTCTTATATATGCATGTGCAACAACACAAGCATTATAACATTGGTTCTTTATAGGGCTCAAATGTTAAGCATGCTTGGGTGGTTGAAAGGAGGATAGGATGATTGTCCTCTTAAGAAGTCCTTTTGTTGTACCTGTTTTTTATAGCATTTGTTTTTTTGATGAATGAGAAATTATTTTAACAAATTGTAAATGCAAAAATATTAAATTATTATAAATTATAACATATAATAAGAATTTTAGTAGGTAAATGTCAATATGAGCTTTCTAAGATTATTCTAGATTTTATGTAACAATAAATATTTTGCATAAAATGATATAAGAAAATAATAACTTTAATGTAATTTAGTTTAGGGAAAATAAAATATATAAATTATTATAAATAACAATTAATTAAATTTTGTAATATTATATACAGTTCAATATAGATTTTTTAAATATAGCAATATTTTGTTATTGAAAAATAAAACTCTAAAAATATATCATGTATGTTAAATGTTATTTATATTTGTTACTTATATTACATCATATAAATGCGATATATTAGGATAATTATATTACTTATTGTATAATTCGCTTTAATAATTATTGCATTTATAAAAGAATTAAATTACAACTTAAAATATTTTTTAAATATTTATTAAATTATAAAATAATGATAAACATTAATTTTTTTATATTTTATTATTATAAAATATTATATATGATTATCTTATTGTAGATATTATATTTTTAAATTTTAAGATTTACCTTCTTTTAAATTATTTCTCTCACTTTTTTTTTTCTATTTTTCTCAATATTCCTCACATTCTTTGACCTCCATCTCTCTCTTATTTTCAATCATTTATTCATCTCGCTAGTCTTAGTATTTTTATATTATATTTGGCCTCTCTCTCTCTCTCTTTATGCTCTCTATTTTTTAATTTTTATCTCTTTTTCATTAATTTATTTATTCTCTTTATCTCCTTTATCTTTTCTACTTTTATTTTCTCTTCATTAAATCATTTATAAACTCGTCTTGTTAGTATTCCTTCCTTATGTTTCTCTTATCATTCTGTCTTTTTCTGTCTTATAGAATGGTTATCTGCATCTCTATTATCCATTTTTTTTTCCATTGGTTAACAATATTATGAAAACTCTCATCTCATATAATTTAATGTAAAATATTTAGGATAAATATTTTACTACAATTTATATTTTTGAATAATTTATTTTTTTTATTTATTAGAATAATAAAATAATAAAAGAAAATCTTATGTATTTATATTTATATTATAAAAAACAACTGATTACTTAATTTTCTCTTTGTTGTATATAAATAAAATATTGATATTGGATTATATTAAAACATATTTATAAGCATAATTTTTTTAAATGTAAATATTAATTATAATTCAGAAATTTTTAAATAATATTTCATTTTTTTGAAAAGAATAATCACACATTAATTATTTTATCTTTTGTATGAATATGTGAACACAACAATATTTAGCTCTAGAACATATTGGAAGTCCAAGGTTAAGCATACTGGAGTGAAGGTAGTGTTAGGATTAGTGACCTTTTTAAAAGCTTTCATGTTGCTTATATGTTTTATCATTATAATCATTTTTACAATGAACAAAACTTAATTATTATAACATTTAATGTTAAAAAATAAAATTATTGTAAATGATAGTATATAATTTATTTTCTAGCAATTAATCATTTACAATAACTTTTTAAAATTTTTATTACTTTTATGTAAAAATAAACTTTTAAACACCATATGATATAATAAAATTATAACTTAAATATAGTTTAATATTAAGAAAAATAACTTGTATTAGTTATAATAAATAAAAATTAATTTATTTTAATAATATTATATTATGGAGTATTAAAATTCGAAAATAATATCATTAATGCTATATATTATATATACTTATTATGTAAATTATGTCATATAAAGAAAATATACTATAAAAATTATATTATTTATTACTAATTATAATTTTTACTAATAAGCATGAATAAAGTAATATAATATTAATTATTAAAATATTTATAATATAACTTTAATACTCTAAAAAATAATAATACTCAAATATGTTTATATTTTCTTATCATTAAATATTATATATGATTAAATTTTTTAATTTAATAATATTTAACTTTTATTTAATTATTGCTATCACATGTTTCTCTTTATGTCAATGTCTCTCACAATATCTCACTTCCTAATACTTCTAATTATCATTATGCTATTTTGTTTTTTTATTTTATTTGTTATTATATTTTGCTTAGCCTCCAACAGTCCTTTATGATTCCTTAACCATTCATTTTTCTATCACTTTCACTTATTTGTTTATTCTTTAGGTCTTCTTTATGTTCTCTCTTTTCTTTTTAAATTTACTAAATCTTCTCTCTTTTATCTATATTATTATTTTCCTCTCTATTGTTCCTATCTTTTTGTGACTTTGTATCTTTGATTTATGGAATAATTATCTTCATCTATAATATCTGTTTTTTGGCCAATCAGTTAATAATATTTATAAAATATGACAAGTTACATAGTTCAAAATATAATATTTCCATAAATATATATTTTGTTATTTATATTTATTACATAATTTAATTTTTAATTAGAAGTAATAATAACATAATTGACGAAACTTTTTTGTATTAATATTTATGTTATCATAGATAATAGTTTATGTAATTTTTTTATTAATAATATATAAACAAGATAATTTTTTTAGAATATATTATGACATATACAACAATCATAATTTTTTTTGAAAATTGAATGTGCTTTGTAATTTAAAAAATTTTCAAAATTATTCAGTTCTTCAAAACAATAATTAAACAACTATGATTTTTTATCTATTGTATGCATGTGCGACCACATGAGCATTATGAAACTAGACCTCCTTGGAACTCCAAAGTTAAGGTTGTTGGACAAGACCAGTATTATGATATTTGATCTCTTGTGAAGTCCTCATGTTTCAACTATTATTTAATATTCTTTTTATGAACAATAATTTAATTTCACATTTTAATGTTTAAAAATTAAATTACTTTAAATAATTATTTATAATTCTTATTTTACATAATAACTTTCAATAATAAATTTATGATATTATTATCAATTTTCTATAATAATAAATATGTATCATTATCTGATATAAAAAATAAATTTTAATATAGTTTTAGATGAGAAAAATAATTTATAATTATTTATAAAAAGCTATAATTAATTTATATTTACTATATAGAAAAATATATGATGTGTATAGAATTTGTTAAATATAATCTTTTTATTATATCATATTAAAAATTTTAAATTATATTTTTAATATTAAACATTATTTTATTTGTTATACATGTTGTGTCACATAAAGATAATATATTAAAATAATTATATTATTTATTATTTAATAATTTTTATTTTAAGAATTACTTATATGTAATAATATTAATAAATAAAATATTTTTTAAATAATCATAAAATTCTAAAATAATAATAAAACTTAATTATTATTTATATTTTATTATTATAAAATATTATATATGATTAATTTATTATATTTAATAAATATGTTAAGTTTAATTAATAAGTTTTAACTTTTATTTAATTATTTATCTCAATTTTTATTTTAAGAATTACTTCCTTTTTTCTCTCTCTAATTATCATCCTCTATCTATCTCTTTATTTTTTTATCTGTTTATATTATTGTTATGCGCTTTTTGTGCTTTATCCTTCTTTACTTTCTTATTTACATCTCTCTTTCATTAATTTATTTATTATTATTTTATCTTTATATTTGTCTAATCAATTTGTGTCTTTCTCTCTCTTATGAAATAATTATCTATAACTCAATTATCTCTTTTTCAACATATCAATCAATAATATTAAAGAAATCTCTTATGTTGTGCAGTTTAGCATATTATATTTTTGATAACTATAATTCTTATTATTTATATTTTTTACAACATTTAATTTTGTATTTAAAAGAATGATAACACAATAAAAAAATCAAATGTTATAATATCTATGTTATTAAAAATAATACTTTACATAATTTTTTGCTTATTTTCTTTAAATAAAATATTGATATTAAAATATATTATGACATATTCATATGCATAATTTTTTTTAAAAGTTAACATGCATGATAATTTAGAAAATTTTAGAATAATTTATTATGTTCAAGAGAATAATCACATAACTATGATTTCATGGCTTTTGTAAGCATGTGTGAGACCTGACCATTATAATATAAGATCACATAAGAACTATAAAGTTAAGCTTACTTGTAGGAGTAGTAGTTGGATGGGTGACCTTTTGAGTAGTCCTCGTGCTAAACATATATTTTCATAGCAATCCTTTTTCTAATTAACAACTGCTTATAATAACCAATTAAGTTTAAAAGATTAAATTATTATAAATGATAGTTTATAATTATAATTTTAGCAATTGATTATAATTAATAAATATCACATATCATGTGATATAATAAAATAATATCTTTAATTTAGTCTAATATAGAAAAAAATAACTTATATTAATATAATAAATTTGAAATAATTGATGTTTATAATAGTATATGTACTATGCATAAAAGTTTTTAAAAATAGTAACATTACATTATATAAGATTAGAAATCTAATTGTAATTTTGAATATTATATATATTTATTGTGTATATTATGTCATACAAAGATAATATATGAAATAAATATATTATCTATTATTGATATATATTTTAATGTTAAGTATGAATAAAATTGCATGGTATTAATATAAAAAATATTCTTTAAATTTTTATAATATTCAAAAGTAATGATAGACCATAAATAATTTTTATACCTTATTATTATAAAATAATGTATATGATTAATATCTTAAATTTAGTAGATATTTTAATTTTAATTAATAAGATTTAATATTTTTTTAATTAATTCCCTTAGCTTTATATTTTCATCTCAAAGTCTCACATTATCTCATTTCCTACTCTATCTTATTGTTATTCTCTTAATTGCCTGTTCATCTTTAATAACTTTATATTTTCTTGGCCTTTAGCTCTCCTCAATTGTTCTTCACTTTCTCATTTCTCTTTCCCATTCACTTATTTATTCTCTTTATCTTTTCTATGTTAACACTTTTCTTTTTTTCTTCATTAAATCATCTCTCATTAGTCTCTATTACTTTTTTCTCTCTATTTTGCTTTTATGTTTTGTTGACCTTTCCTCTCTCTTACAAGATAGTTAACACCATTTCCACTATCTTTTTTTCAACCAATCAATTAATAATATTTAAAAAATCTTTCATGTAGCTCAGTTTAATATTTAATAATTATGATAATTATATATTTTATTAATTATAATAATTAAAATTTATATGCATTAAAATGTTAATATAATAAAAAAAAATCATGTGCTAATGTCTACATTATAAAAAGTAGTAGTTTTGGTAATTTTTTGGTAGATCAATTTAACTAAAATATTGAAACTAGAAATATTACGACATATAAATTAAGCATAATTACTTACTTGAATGTTGATGTGCATTAAAATTTTGAGCATTTTAGAAAATAATTCATTATCTTCAATACAATAATCACAAAATTAGGATTTTTTTCTATTGTATGCACGAGCAAGCACGTAATCATTAGAACTCCAAAGTTAAGGTTGCTTGGGTGAAAGTGGTAATTGGATAGGAGACTTCTTGAGCTTCATGTTGCAAATGTTTCTATAACAATTTTTCTAATGAAACAGAATATATTTTAATAATTTGTAAATGTTAAAAAATTAATTTAATGTAAATAACAATTTATATTAACCATTTCAGTAATTAATTATTAATAATAACTTTATCATTACTATGAACTTGATATCAAAATAAATATGGATAATCATTTTATATAATAAGATAATAAGTTTGATATTATCTAATATTAAGAAAAATAACTTATATCTATTATAATTAATTATTTTTAATTTATATTTTTAATAGTATATATTTGAAATTTAAAATTTTATCATCAATGATAAATATTATTTATATTTATTATCTACGTTATGTATTATAGAGATAATATGTTACATTAATTCTAATATTTAATGTTAGGAAAGTTTTCTTAAAATTTTAAGTGCAAATAAGATGATATGAAATTAACAATAAATATATATTTTTAAATATTTTTAAATATTTTAAATATTCTTAAATATTAATAAACAACAATGTTTTTATATTTTATTACTATTAAAACTTATACATTATAAATTTTTTATATTTAATAAATATATAATGTCTAATTATTAATATTTAATTTTTATTTAATTATTTTTCATACTTTTTCTCTTTATCTTAATAACTCTTATATTTTTCATATATTTTCTCAATTTCCCTCTCTTGTATACCCTTCTCCACTTTTTTATTTCTCACTCTCTCTTTTAATTATTTATTTCTCTTTATTAAATATTCTGTTATCTCTCTCTATATAATTTTCTTTCTTATTTTTGTCTAACCAATAGATGTTTTTCTCTATCTTATAGACTAGTTATATTTATCTCCATTATCTCTTTTTCAACCCATTAATTAACAATAGTTAGAAAATTACTATTAGTAATAGCTTAATTTAAAATATTTAATTCAAATATATATTTTTGTTTGTATTTTAGACATAATTTAATTTTTTATTTATAAGAATTATAAATAATGATTGAAAGACTTATGTATGAATCTCTAGGTTATCAAATATAATAAATTTTGTAAATTTTTTAATTAACTTTATATAAATAAGATATTTATATTAAAATATATTATTACTTATATAAGAAGCCTAAATACTTTTAAAACGACAGATTGAAGTAATAATGAGTTTGTCAAAATTATAAATAGAAGTGATTTTATTGCTTTAAAATATTTTTTCTTATTTTTTGATTGTATTTGTTTTAAAAAAATTATTGTAAAATTATTTTTGTGTTTTTAGATAACCTAGATTTACTAAAATAACAAATTATAATTTTTATAATTAAAATAAAACTTCAAATGCTACTTCAAAGCTATTAGGTATTTCGATTCAAATGAGAACCTGCGTCTGCTCAAAATTGAGGTAAAAAAAATCTACTTGTAAAAGAGTTAAACTTGAGATTTCTTATTATGTTTCCTAATTAACATACTAGCTTTTATATCTTCAACTATAACCTAAGATTTCAAAGATCAACCTTAACATTATTTTTTACCAGATCAAACAATACATAGTCTTTTGCAAATGTCAGCTTGCCAAACCCAAAAGAAAGAAAAAATATAGCAAGAAATAAATTTTTGATAAAAAAATTTCAAATCTTGTTAATGACTACAAAAGCACAAAAGAAATAAAAATTTTTAGAAGAATTGTGAATATGATTCAGCTCTTAATTGAGGTGACTTTTGTTACCACTAGAGGAAATTTGGGCTTGGCAAATATGATGCAATACTTAATTGAAATGCAAAAATTTGGTTCATGTTCATTAGTCATTTTAATCATAATTGTTTGGTATTTATAAAAAGTTTGTGGAAATGTGTTACAAAGGTAGCTTCAAAATTGCATAAAAAATATTGAGATATTCCTCCAAAATGGGTATTGTAATGGCATAATAACGACTAGTTATTAAGCTGTTATGTAGGAATGGCTTGAGGCATTAGATCGGCACTTAGGAGACCTAAATCATGAAATCAGATGCTATAAAGGTGGATGAGTTCTATACACCTGGATGAAGCTGGATTTGATTTTTTCCATTCGATTAAGCCAAATAAGATTTGGATCATTTGACTAATCAATGGTAAAATAAGGACTAGATCAAGATCTTAGGATTCAAACTAGATAGATATAGTTCATTAGATTAAGGAAAGATTATTTTAATAATTGGAAATTAAAATAGTCATCAAATGATGTTAGATGAGATAACGATCATCAAATGGATCAATTAATTACTATGGATGAAGCAGCAACCCACTAATCAACTTATCAAATGGATGATTAGATCAATTAAGATCACTATTTAGGGGTAGAGATGATAACAGTGTGTTCACAAAAATGTGCAATTAGAAGGAGCTGGGTCATACAGAACTTTGATGAAGACTATCATAAGGGATGTAGTCTAATATTATAGGATAAAAAACTCATTTGGTCTTTATATGCATCTTTTAAGAGTAACTTGAGAATCGAATATTAGCTAGCTCCACATTTGTAATATCGGGATTTAATGACCCGGGTCAACTTGTATCCTATAAGGTTTATCAGTGCTTAAGCCACCCCACACTTATATTTTGTTTGAATGCTTCCTAGTTTTATCCAATGCCTTTCCCCATCTTACTTAAGTGTTTGTTATTAGCTAAAACTGGTCTTCCTCATGTAGATTCAACTATTTTTTCTGACCTTATGCTCGAACTAAATCCTGGCCAAAGACTTTTGCATTTGAGCACAGCTTGGAATGTGGCATTAAGAATTTTTGTTCATTTAATTCTTAAAATATTGAAAAAAATTATTTTTTGATGCATCTAAGATTTAAAAACCAACTTAACACATTAAATTTGGTTTAAAAATTAAAAAGTCTTATGCATGTGAATAAATCATATTCATTTTGTTAATGAAAGGGATGTGGCATACTTTTTTTAGTTTATTTAATTATTAACATTTTAAACTAATTATTTTTTTGAGATAATCATAATTTAATAATGAACTTAGTATTTAATTAAAACTAATACAAAAATATGATTTAACAAAAAAATGATTAAAAAAATTATGTTAAACAAAAGAGTCATTTCTGTGGGATTTGAACCACAAAAGAATTAAGAGATTAAAAATTTGAACACTAATCATTTGCTAAATCAAAGAGTTGGTTAAACAATTTAGATGTATTAATATGATTTTAAATTATTATGATGGAATAATGCCTTAAAATTAATCATCTAACAATCTATTTCATAATAAAATCAAACCTTATGAAAACTAATGCACATGTCTTTATTTATTAATGATCATTGAACACTTCAAGTTGCTTTTGAAACCACCAATTGACCATGTTTGAAATGAATAGTTTGTTCTATAGATGTAAGCTTATTTTATAGAAAATAAGCCTATTAGAATAAAATACTAAATAATTATAGTTGGACTCATGAAACATATGGGTGACCTGACACATATTTTGATAATTTAAAACTTTTAGAAATTACTTGTTGTCTTCAAAATAATTACCATATAACTATGATTCTTTGACATTTTTATGCTTGTGTGACCACACAAGTACTATAGTAGATCTCGTTAGAACACCAAAGCTAAGCTTGCTTGGGTGACACTAGTATTAGGATCCATGATCTCTTAAGAAGTTCTACTCTACTAATTTTTTCATTGCACTTCTATTTCTTATTAACAACAATAGATTTTAGTAATAGGTTAATGTTAAAAAATTAAATTATTATAAATGTTAGTTTATACTTACCATTTCAATAATTGGATGATATTAATAACTTCATAGAATTATTATTAATTTTTAATAATGATAAAGACTTTACATCACAGGGTATAATGAAATAAAAATTTAAACATAGTTTAATATTGGTTAAAATATCTTAAATTAATTATAATACATTATAATTAATTTATGTTGATAATAGTATATATATATGGTATGTATGAAATTTTTTAAGTATGATAATACTATATTATGGATTGTTTTAAATAAAATATTATATCATTAATGTTAAATATTATTTATGTTTATTATCTGTACCATGTCATATAAAGATATTCTATTACTATAACTATATTATTTATTATTTATTTAATACCTTAATTAAGAATGAATAAAATAATTTGAAATTAATTATCAAAATATGCTCTTAAATTTCTAATATTATAAAATAATAAAAAAAGTAAATTTGTTTTATACTTTATTATTATAGAAAATATATATTAATCACTTAATATATTTTATTAATATTATAAGTTTAATGAATAATATTTTGGTTAAATTTAATTATCTCTCTAAGATTTTCTCTTTTTCTCAACATCTCTTATATTCCTTCACTTCCTTCTCTACCTATTTTAATTCTCTTATTTATCTCTTCATTCCCTATATTCTTAGATTGTTTTTGACCTCATTCTCTATCTTCTTGTGTTATTATTATTATAAATATATTTATTATCATTAATATTTATTACATATTATTTTTATTTATAAGAATAATAACATAATGTAATAAACCCTTAAATATAAATGTCTATTCTATCCAAAAAGTATTTGATTTAAATTTTTTAATAATTCTATATAATAAAATTTTGATTATAGAATATTATGACATAAATAATAAGAATTAATTTTTTTTAATTGCATGTGGTTGATAATTTAGAACATTTTTGAAATAATTCATTAACTTAACAATAACAATGACATAACTATGATTTTTTTTATTTAATATACATTTATGATTACACTAGTACTATAACTCTAGATTTCATTAGTGCTCCAAAGTTAGGCATTCATGGCTCTAGTAGTATTGGGATGGGTGACCTCTTGAGAAGTCCTCCTACTACATCTAATTTTTAAAACATTTCTTTTTCTGATGAAGGACAATCGATTTTAATAACATATTACCATTAAACAAATTAACTTATTATAAAATATAATTTAAAATTACTAGTTTAGTAGTTAGTTATTGATAAAAATTTTATAATATTATTATCAATTTCGTATAATAATAAATATGGCCCATCATGTGATATAACTAATTTATAACTTTAATGTAATTCACTATTGAGCAAAAAAAAACATATATCAATTATATTGAATTAAAATTAATTTATGCTTATAATAATATGTATTTTGTGTTTAAAAATTTTGAAATAAAAAACATCATATTGTAGAATATTGGAAATCTAAAATTATATGATTAATGTTAAATACTATTTATTTTTCTTATCTATATCGCTTCATATAAAGAAATAATTTTAAAGAGTAATTATATTATTTATTATTTAAATAATTTTTTTCATACTATATGCATAAAACAATTGAATATTAATAATAAAAAAATTTTCAAATATTTATAATATTCCAAAAAAACAAACATTAAATATTTTTATATTTTTTATTATAAAATAATATATATGATTAAATTACTATATTGGATAAATATTATAAGTTTAATTATTAGGATTTAAATTTTATTTAATGATTTCTCCTATCCTTCTCTCTTTATCTAAATGTCTCTTATATTACCTCATTTTTTACTCTTTCCTTCTATCATTCTATAATTTTCATCTTCATTCTCTACCCTTGTATATTTTTTTTGTTCCCCAACTCCACCTATCGTTCCTCACATTCTCATTTATCTTTCTCTTTGGCTTTTTTATCTATTCTATTGATCTCTTTTATGTTCTCACTTTTGCTTTCCTATTCATTAAATAATTTCTCATTAGTCACTATTAATTTTTTCCTCTCTATTTTGTTCTTGCCAATTCATAACTTTCTTGCTTTTCTACAGAATTTGCTAAGTCTCCATTTAGCACATCATATGATATAACAAAATAATAACTTTAACCATGCATATCCTCAATGTTTCAACCATGTTGAATAGTCCAAGGCTTTCTGAAGATCACTAGTTTACCATATTAAAGATGCATAGCTTGTTCATTACAAGTAAAACTGTTTCACATTAAACAAGTCCATTAGAATGAAAGGTGAAACATTAATGGCTTGACCAATTAAATACAAGTGTGACCCAACACATGTTTGATAATTTAGAAAATTTTAGAAATGATTGATTATGCTCAAAACAGTTATCATACAACTATGATTCTATAATTTCTATGTATGAGTGACCACAGAAGCATTATAGCATTGGATCTCATTAGAACTCAAAAGTCAAGAATGCTTGGGTGAGATTAATATTGGGATGTGTATTGCCTTATGAAGTCCTTATGTTCGAAGAATTTTTTTGTGGCATTCCTTTTTCAAATGAATGTAAACTTATTTGAATAACAGTTAATGTAAAAAATTAACTTATAATAAATGATAATACATGAATACCAATTTAATAATTAATTTTCATTATTAAATTTATAACATTATTATTAATTTCACTCAATAATAATTATGACACGTCACATGATATAATAAAATAATAATTTTAATTTAGTTGAATATTTGGAAAAGAACTTGTATGAAATATAATAAACTAAAATTAATTAATATTGCAAAAATATTATTTAAAAATTAGTGATATTCTAAAATAATAACAATCTCTTCCTTTTTTTCCTCTCTTATTATTTTGCTCTTGTTTGTCTCATCATTCTCTATTTTCTTATATTTTTTGTAGCGTCAAAATCTTTTTTAGCCTTTTTTTTCTCTCATTTCTTTTTTGTTTTCACTTTTTATTTAATCTTCTTATCCCCACTATGTTATATCTTTTCTTTCCTCTTTATTAAATTATCTATCTTTAATCCTTATTACTATTTTCTTCTCTATTTTACTCTTATCAATCCATGACTTTCTCTCTCTTGTGAAATTATTATCTCCATTTAAATTATCTTTATTTTAGCACATGAATTAATAGTATTTCAAAAATATCTTATAATGGATAAATTAAAATATAATATTTATTATAAATATATATTTTCACATTTAAATTTATTACATAATTTAATTTTTTTAAATATGAATGACAACATAATAAAAGAAAATCTTTTGTTAAGGTCCATAATATAAACAATAGTAGATTATATAATTTTTTATTAATTTTACAAAGGAAAAATATTAATATCAGAATATATTATGACATATATAATAAGCATAGATTTTTCTTAAAAGAGTTTATACTTGAAAATTTAGAAACACTTAGAAATGGTTAATTATCTTCAAAACAATAATCACAAAAAAATGATTATATTTCTTTTATATGCATGTTCAATAACACCAACATTATTACACTACATCCCATTAAAGCTCCAAACATAAGCATACTTGGGCGAGAGAAGCATTGTGTTGCGTGACCTTTTGAGAGGTCCTCAAGTTGCACCTTTCTTTCATTGCATTTCTTTTTGTAGTGAATCACAATTGGTTATAGTAACATGCCAATGTTAAAAAAATTTAATTATTAAAATTGATATTCTATAATTAACTTTTATTAATTTTTTTAGCAATAATTTTATAAAGTCATTATCAATTTTATGTAATAATAAATATGACATTACATTTGATATAACAAAATTAATATCTTTAATATAGTTTAATATTAAGCAAAATAATATGTACCAATTATAATAGATTAGAGTTAATTTATGTTTATGATAGCATATGTATGTTGTGTATATAATTTTTAAAATATAATAATATTGTAATACAAAATATTAGAAAAAAATTATATCATTAATGTTAAATATTATTTAATTTTATTATTTATATTACTTAATATAAAGATCTTTGATTAGAATAATTATATTAATTATTGTTAAATTAATATTTTTCATTAATATATAAATTATATATTATTTAATTTTTTATAAAAATATTTTTTAAATATTCATATTATTGTAAAATAATAATAAACCTAAAATAATGTTAATTTTTTATTATTACTAAATATTACATATGATTAATTGGCTATATTTAATAAATACTATAAGTTTATTTTCTAGGATTTAAATCGAATTTAATTTTGTTTCTAATGTTTTTATCTTGATCTCAATATTGCTCATATTTTTTTCACTTCCTTCTTTCTCTAATTATTATTCTCTTATTGTCTTCACATTTTTTATCTTATAGCTTTAAAGGCCTCTAACTCTCTTCTATCCTTCTTTGCTTTAAAATTTCACTTTCTCTTTCTCCATTTTATTTATTCCTTTAATCTCCTCTATGTCCTATCCTTTGTTTTCCTATTCAATATATCATCTCTCATTAATATCCATTATTTATTTTTTCATTATATTTCTCTTGTCAATCCATGACTTTCTCTCTCTGATAAGATCATTATCTCCACTTTTTATCTCTTTTTTAGACAATAAATTAACAATATAAAGTTATATCTTACATTCCATATTTTAATATATAATATTTATGAAAAACATATATTTTTTCATTTATAATTTTAACAAATTTTTTTTTAATTTATGAAAGGATTACATTATGAAAGGAAATCTTTTTTATTTTCTATATTGTAAAAAATAATAGTTTATGTAAATTATTTTGTTAATTTAATATAAACAAAATATAAATATTAGAATATATAATAATACATTTTATTAGTATTAATTTCTAAGAAATGGTTAATTATTTTCAAAATAATAATTACAAAATAATGATTATTATTTTGTTATTTGCATTTTCATTCTCTATCTTATTAAATTTTTCTTGGCCAATGGTCAAAATGTTTTTCTAATAATTCTAATGTTTTGAAATAATAATAAATCATAAATACTTTGTATAATTTTATATTATTGAAAATTATAAATGATTAACTTTTTATTTTAAAAATATTATGATTTTAATTATTAAGATTTTATTTTTATTTAATTATTATCATCAGTTTCTACTCTTTATCTCAATGTCTTGCACTTTTTTCCTCCTATTACCATTTTTTTATTTGTCTCTTTATTCTCTATTTTCTTGTATTTTCTTGGCCTCACTCTCTCATCTTTTTTTCTTTATTTTTTTTGTTTCTCACTCTTTCATTAATTTTAAAAATATAATAAAATAACCATTCTAATGTAGTTTAATACTAAACAAAATTACTTATATAAATTATAATAAATCAAAATTAATTTACTTTTATAATTGAATATATGTAATGTGCATAAAAGTTTTTAAATATATTAATATATTATTTTTACAATTTTAGAAATAAAAAATTATATCATTAATATTGAATATTATTTACATATTTTATCTATACTATGTCAAAAGAAGATAATATATTAGAATAATTTTATTATTCATTATTCAACAAACTACTTTAATTTTAAGAATGAAAAAATAATATAATATTAATATCTAAATTATTTTTAAAATATTTGAAAATTTTAAAAAAAATATTTCATGTTGAAAAATTTATGTCTTATTGTTATTAAATATTACATATGATTAATAAGTTATATTTAACAAATAATATAAATTTAATTATTAAAAATTAACCTTTAATTAATTATTTCTAACTTTTTTCTTTTTATCTTAGTGTCTCACATTGTCTCACTTTCTTCTTTCTTGTTATCATATTCTTTTTTTTCTTATAATTATCTATCCTCTTATATTGTTCTTGGCTTCTCAATCATCTAATCAAATGATATAAAGGTGGATGGGTTTTTGACCATTACCTAAAGTTAGATAAGATTTGGATCGTTTGATTGACCAGCAAAAATAAGTGCTTATATGTTGACCATAGGATTCAAATTATAGTGCTTTGGGTCATTAGATAAAGGATAGATTTTTTTTAAAAGGATGAAAATATATTGTAGTATAATGTAGTTAAATATGGCAACAACCATCTTAAATGTATAACTTGTTCATTGCATTTAAACCTATTTTATAGTTAATAAGACATTAAAATAAAAGGTTAAATATTTAAGATTTAACCTATAAAAATTAAGGGTCACCCAACACATATGTTTGATAATTTAGAATATTTAGAAATAGTTCATTATCTTTAGACAATAATCACACAACTAAGATTCTTTGTCATTTGTGTGTCAGTGTGACCACACTAGTATTATAGAATTGTATCTCCTTAGAACTCCAAAGTTAAGAATGCTTAGGTGAGAGCAATATTAGGATGAGTGACCTCTTGAAAGTTTTGCTAGATTTATACAATAATAAATATAACAAATAATATGATATAATAAAAAACTTATTTCAACATAGCTTACTGTTGAACAAAATTACCTATATTAATTATAGTAAAGAAGATTTCATTCATGCATTAATTGTATATATGTAATTTTGTAGAATTTTTTAATATATTTATATTATATTATATTATATAATATTATAAATTTAAAATTTTGTTATTAATATAAAATATTATTTATTGTTATAATCCATATAATATCATATAAAGATAATATTTTAGAAAAATTATTTTATTTATTATTTACTAAAAGTGCTAAATTTTATGTATTAACAAAAAAATTAAAAAACAAAATATTATTTAACTTTAAAAATATTCTAGAAAAATAATAAAATTAAAAAAGTAATATTTTTTGTTATTAAATACTGCAAATGATTATGTTATTATATTTTACATATATTTTTGGTTTAATTATTATTATGTTAACTTTTACTTAATTATTTCTCTCACTTTTTTTATAATGTCATCATCTTCTACATATTTTTTTTATAACATTGCTATTTCTAATGTTTGACAATTATTTTACCAACATGTTATTATCGAAAAATTAAATTTTCACAAATAATAATTTATAATTAATATTTTAGTAATTAATTTCTATCAAGAACTTCAAAACATTACGATTAAATTACTACAATGGTAAATATCAGAGATCATATGATATAATAAACTAAAAAAATTAAAATTTCTTAATATTGAGTAAACTAATTTATATCAATTATAATAAATTAGAGTAAATTTATGTTTACTATTGTATATATACACAATGTCTATACAATTTTTTTAAAATAGTAATATTACATTATAGAATATTAAAAACCTAAAATTGTATGATGAATATTAAATATTATTTATATTTATTATCTAAATTATACTGTATAAATAAAAAAGTTTAGAATAATAAAATTAAATATTGTTTAATTAATGTTTTTAATTTTATGCAAGAATAAAATAATACTAAATTAATTATGCAAATATTATTTTTAACATTTGTAATTTTTTAAGGTAATCATAAAACTAAAATACTTTAACTATTTCTAATATTTACCTCTCTCTCTTTCACTTATTTATTATCTCATTCTCAATGATATCTTCCTTATATTTCCCCTTATTTTTCTTACTAATCAAAAACTTTCTCTCTCTTATAAAATTGTTATCTCAATCGCCATTATCTCATTTTTGGTAATCACAAAACAATATTTATGACACGTCTCTTTTTGCATAGTTTAATATATAATATTAATGATAAATATAGCATTTATTAACAATATTTATTACATGATATAATTTTTAATTTATAAGTATGATAACATAATAGAAAACAATCTTATGCAACAATGTTTATCTTACAAAAAATAAGTGTTTATATAAATTTTTATGGAATTTATATAAATATATTACAATATATTATAATGTATATAATAGGTGTAATGTTTTCAAAAATATATATGGCAATTTAAATAATTTTAGGAATAGTTCATCATCTTCAAGATGATAATCACCCAACTATTATTCTTTTTATTTTGTATAAATGTGTGGTCACATGAGTACAGAAGTACTGGATCTCGTTAGAACCCAAATGTTCGGCTTGCTTGGGTGAGAGTATTATTGGGAAGAGTGATCTTATGAGAAGTCTTAATATTGTACCAATTATTTCATAGCATTTATTTTTGTAATGAATGATAATTTTGTACAATAAAATTTTACTATTAAAAAAATTAAATTATTGGAAATGATAGTATATAATAAAATTTTTAATAATTAATCATTAATAAAAACTTTATAACATTATTATCAATCTCATATAATAACAATTATAACAGTTCATATGATATAATATAAATATAACTTTAATATTATTTAATATTAAGCACAATACCATAAATCAACTATAATAAATTAAAATAAATTTATTTTTGTAAGTATACATATTTATATATATATTTATATATATATATATTTTAAATATTTTTTTTAAAATAATAATATTATATTGAAGAAATTGAAATAAAATAATAGTATCATTATTTATAAATGATATATATAATTATTATCTATTATATATCTTATAAATACAACATATTAAAATGTTTTTTTTATTAGCATTTTTTAAATTTTACCATCAATAAAATAATTTTAAAATAATAGTCAAAATATTCTTTTGATATTTTTAGTATTCTTAAATGATAGTAAAAGTAAAATAATTTTTATATTTTATTTTTATTAGACATTATATATGATTAACTTATTATATTTCACCAATATAACAGCTTTTATTATTAAAGTTTAATTTTTATTTAATTAATTCTCTCACCTTTTTATTTACCTCAATGTCTCTCACATTCTCTTAACTTGTTCTATCTACAATTATCATTCTCTTATTTTCTTCTTTATTTTTTATCTTT
Source organism: Vanilla planifolia (assembly GCA_023846275.1). Taxonomy (NCBI): domain Eukaryota; kingdom Viridiplantae; phylum Streptophyta; class Magnoliopsida; order Asparagales; family Orchidaceae; genus Vanilla; species Vanilla planifolia. The sequence goes on from JAIUJO010000175.1 coordinate 163,444, forward strand.
TTATATTTTTCTTGGCATTTTTCTCTTTTATGTATCTCTATTTTCTTATTTCACACTCTTTGATTTATTTATTTATTGTCTCTATCTACTCCATGTTCTCTTTTTTATTTTCCTCTTCACTAAATTGTCTCTCTTTAGTCTATATTATAAATTTTTTGTCTATTTTTCTCCCATCAATTCATGACTTTCTTTGTCTTTTATAGAATAGTTATCTCTAACTCTATTATATACTTTGTCACAACAAATTAACAATATTTAAGAAATGTCTCCTGTTAAATATTTTAATATATAATTTTTATGATAAATAAGTTTGTATTATATATGTTTATTATATATTTTAAGTTTTCACTTATATTAATTATAAAATGATGGAAGAAAATCTTATGATTAATGTCACTTTATCTAAAATAATATTTCATTTTAATTTATTATTATTATTATTTAAAAAATACTGATATTACAATATTTTTTAAAATTTTTGAAATTTGCTTACCATCTTAAAGACAATAGTCGTGCAATTATTATTTTTTTATCTTTTATATGCATTTATCACTAAATTAGTAATGCAACACTCAATTTTATTGGAACTCAAAAGCAAAGCATGTTTCGATGAGAGTAGCATTTGGATGGTGACCTCTTGAGAAGACTATATCTTATTAGTATTATTATTATATATGATTAACTTGTTATATTAAATAAATATTATAAATTTAACCCCTAAAAGTGAGTTTTTATTTGATTATTTTTTTCAATATTTATCTCAATGTCTCTCATATGTTCTCTTTTTCAATTGTCTCTTATTATCATTCTCTTATTTGTTTATTCTTACTCATTTCTCTCGCTCACTTTTTTTATTTTCTCTATGTTCTCCCTTGTTTTCATTAATTCGTTTCCTATTTCTCACTATTATAATTTTTCTCTGTATTTTGTTATTATCAATTTGTGTCTTTCTCCTTCTATTGTAGAAGTGTTATTTCTACGTTATTATCTCTTTATTAGCTAATCAGTTAATAATATCTAAGAAATCTCTTTTATTTTCTATTTTATCATATAATTTTTTAATAAATATATATTTTATTAAATATATCTGTTATGAAATTTAATTTTTAATATATAAGAAAGATACTAAAATGATTAAAAAAGATATATATTTATTAATGTCTATGTTATCAAAAATAACAGTTTATGTAAAGGTTTTATTAAATTTATATAAATAAGATATTGATATTAGCATATATCATTTTTTTATATTTTATATGCATGTGCAACCACACCAATAATATGGTACTATATATCATTAGAACTCTAATGTTAAGCATGCTTTGGTTAGAGTGGTATTAGAATGGGTGACCTCTTAAGAAGTCCTCATATTGGAAATATTTTTTTATATTCTTTTTTCTAATGACTTAGAAAAGATTTTAACTAATTCTTATTCTAAAAAACTTTAGTTATTATAAATGATAGTATATAATTACTATTTTAGTAGTTAATTTTTAATAATAACTTTATAACATTATTACCAATTCTATATAACAAAAAATATGATACAACATAATATATAATAAAATAAAACTTTAATATGGTTTAATATTTAGTAAATCACTTATATTGATTATAATGTGTTAAAATTAATTTATATTTGCAAAAGTATATGTAAGATTTGTATATAAGTTTTTTAATATAGTTGAATTATATTATATTAATATTAAAAATCTAAAATTATATCTTCAATGTTAAAAATGTTTTATATTTATTATATATATTTTTTCATTTAAAAGTAATATATAAAAATAATTATATTTAAAATTATTTACAAAATTATATTTGAATAATAAGATATTAAACTAAAAAATATTACTTAATTATTTGAAATATTATAAAACAATAATAAACCTCTAATATTATTTATATTTTTTTATTATTAAATATTATTTATGATTTAATTATTATATTTAGTAAAGTTTATATACTTATATATTAAGATTTTACTTTTATATAATTATTTCTCTCAAGTTTTTCTCTTTTCTAAATATCTCTCATATTCTCACATTTCCATCTCCGTAATGTTATTATTCTTTATTTGTCCCCTTATATTCTATTTTCTTGTATTTTTTTGGCATCTTTCCTTCCTTCATCGATCTCTACTTTCTTATTTCTCTCTCTTTTACTTGTTTAATAATTCTCTCTATGCTTTCTCCTTTTTTCTCTTAATGAAATCTTTAGGGATGTAAGATTCAAACAATACAAATCTGGGACATCTGATCACTAATAGTTTGTTTAATAATTCTCTCTATCAATGTTTGACTTTCTCTCCCTTGTAGAACACTTATCTCCATCTCCATTGTCTCTCTTTTGTCCCACCAATTAACAACATCTAAGAAATCTCTCATTTACCATAGTATAATATATAATATTTATGATAAATGCATATTTTATATTTTTATTTTTTTTAAATTTTTTATTTTAACATGAGAATGATTTCACAAGGGAAGAAAATCTTTTTTATTAATATCTACAAAATTTAATATAACAATATTTTTATTTATTTTACATAAATAAAATATTAATATTAGAATATATTATGACATGTTTAGAAGTGCATATGCTTACTATTTAATCACATAACTAAGATTTTTTTAAATATCATTTTTTTCGAAAGAAAGACAATCGATTTTAATGACATGTAAATGTTAAAAAATTAAATTATGATAAATTATAGTTTATAATTTCTATTTTAGTAATTATTTTTCAATAATAACTTTATAATTTTATTATAAATTTAATATAATAATAATTATGGCAAATCATATGACATATAAAAAAATAATTTTAATGTTGTCCATAATTAAACAAAATAACTTACATTAATAATAATAAATTAGAATTAATTTATTTTCATATTAGCATATATATGTTATAAATAGAAATTTCTAAATGCGATAATATTGTATTATCTAATATTAAATATGTCAAATTATATCTTTAATGTCAAATATTATCTACATTTATTATATATATTATTCATATAAAGTTAATATATTAGGATAGTTACTTTATTTATTATTTAATTAACTTTTTAATTGTACTATGAGTCAAATAATATCTACACTACTTAATATAATAGTTTGTAAAATTTTTTGTTATATTAGAATATATCATGACATATGTAATAAGTGTAAATTTTTTAGAAGTTCTTATGCTTACTAATTTTTAGAATATTTAAGAAATTATTCATTATGTTTAAGATAATAATCACACAACTAATTTTTTTTCTTTTTTTACACATGTTATGGCATCAACATTACAACTCTGGATCTCATTACAACTCTAATGTTCGACAAACTCTGGTCAGAGTAGTGTTATGATGGGTGACCTGTTAAGAGTCCTGATATGAGACTTCTTTTAATACCATTCCTTTCATTGATGAAAGAAAGTTATTTTAATAACATGTTAATCTTAAAAAAATAAGTTATTATAAATGATAATTTATAATTACTATTTTAGTAATTTGTTATTAAAAATAAATTTATAATTTTATTATTTGTTTTATTTAATAATAAATATTGAATAACATATGACATAATTAAAGAATTATTTTAATATACTTTGATATTTATAAATTAGCTTATGTTTATTAGAATAAATTAGAATTAATTTATGGATGTAACTGCATATTATATTATGTAAAAAATGTCTTAAAACATATTAGTATTATATTTTACAATATATAAAATATCAAATAATATCATTAATGCAAAATATTATTTACACTTGTTATCTATATTATATGATATAAAGATAATATATTAGGACAATTATATTATTTATTATTTAATAAATTTTTTAATTTTAATTATGAATAAAATAATATGTATTAATAATAAAAATACTTTTTAAAATATTTGTAATATTTTGAAATAATTATAAACATAAAATATTTTTAATAGTTTATTATTATTAAATGTGATATATGATTAAATTATTATGTTTAAGAGATATCAAAAGTTATATTATTAAGATTTAACTTTTATTAATTATTTCTCTTACTTTTTTTTCTCTCAATGTATGTCATATTCCCTAATTTTCTCCTCTCTTATTATAAATCTTTTATTTGTTTCTTAATTCTCTATTTTTCTTGGCCTTTCTCTCTCTTCTTTACCCTTCTCTATCTTCTCACTTCTATCTCCCTTTTACTAATTTATTTATTCTTTTTTATCTCTTTTATGTTTTATCTTTTCTTTTTGATTTCATTAAATCATTTGTCTTATCTTTCTATTACTATTTTCTTCTCTATTTTTATTTTGGTAATCTATGATTTCTCTCTCTTATAAAATCGCTATCTCCATCTTCAATTTCTATTTTAAACATATCAATTAAAAATATTTAAGAAATCTCTAATGTTGCAAAGTTTAATACATGATATTTCTCAAAAATGTAAATTTTATTATTGATATTATTTAAATAATTTTAATTTTTTATATAAAAATTAATATCAAGGAAGAAAACTTATTTATTAATAGCTTTTGTTAATGTAAACAATATTTTATGTAATTATTTATTTGTTTTATTTAAAAAAATTTAAAATATATGTTATGGCATATAGAATAAGGAATAATTTATTTTAAAATTTAATATTCTTGATAATTTTAAAAAGTTTAGAAATAGTTCATTATCTTTAAGAAAATAGTCACAAAACTATGGTTTTTTTAATATGCATGTGTGACCACACTAGAATTATAGTATAGCATCTTAATAAGACAACAATGTCAGGCAAGGCTAGGTAATAGTAGTTTTAGAATGTGTGTCTTTTTAAGAAGTTGCCATGTTGTACTTAGTTTTACATAGTTTTCTTTTTCTAATGAAAGATAATTGATTTTAGTAACCTATTACTCATAAAAAATTAAATTATTACAAATTATAGTTTATATTGAGCATTTTAGAAAATAACTATTAATAAAAACTTTATAACATTATTACTAATTTTATATAATAATAAATATTATAAATCATATGACATAACAAAATCGTAACATTAATATAGTTTAATGTTGAGAAAATAACTTATATAAATTATAATAGATTGAAAATATGTTATATTTATAATAGTATATATATGTTTTATATTAAAATTTTCAAATATACTAATATTACAAAAAATTAAAAATCTTCAATAATGTCACTAATGCTAAATATAACTTCTATTTATTATTTATATTATGTCATATAAAGATAATATATTATCATAATTATATTACATATTATTTAATTAACATTTTAAATTCTAACTTTGAATACAATAATTTTAAATTATTGTTTAATTTTTTTAAATATTCTTAATACCCTAAAATAAAAAATAAATTGCAAATTTTTTTAATATTTTATTGTTTTTTAAATATTTTATTTAAATAACTTATTATATTTAATAAATATTAAAAGTTTAATTATTAAGATTTAATATGTATTTAACTATTTCTAACTTTCTCTCTTTATCTTAATGTCCCACAAAATTTCCCACTCCCAGCTCTATAATATTATCATTCCTTTATTTTTCTCTTCGTTTTCTCTCTTTATTTTCTTGGCCTCTTACTCTCATCTTTCTTTCTCTACTTTATAATTTGTTTTGTCCTTCGCTTATTTTTTATTCTCTCTATCTCTTTTTTTTCTTTTATAAATTCTTGACTTTCTCACTCTCTTGTGTTGCTTAGTTTAAAGCAAAATATTTGTCACTTTCTAATGAATCATAATTTCTTTTAATAACATGTTAATGTTAAAAAGGTAAATTATTATAAATGATAATTTATAATTACTATTTTAGGTTGTAATTATTAATAATAACTTTAAAATATTTTTGTAGTTTAAATCATAAATAATATTGTACATCAAATGATACAATAAAATAACAAGTTTTATGTAATTTACTATTGAGTTAAATAACTTATATGAATTATAATAAATTATAATTAACTTTTTTCTTCATAATATGTATAAATATTTTGTACAAAATGTTTTAAATATAGTAATATTATATTATAGAATATTAGAAATCTGAAATTTTTTCAACAAAGTTAAATATTACTTTTATTTATTATATTTATCGTATCATTTCAACAATATATATTGCTGTAATTATATTCTTTGTTATGTAATTAAATTTTTCAATTTTATGTATGAATAAAATAACATAATATTTTAGTCAAAATATTTTTTTGAAGTATTTGTAAACATTTAAAATAATAATAAACCTCTAAAAATTTTTGAATTTTCTTTTTACTTAATAAATATTATAAGTTTAACAATTAAGATTTATCTTTCATATAATTATTTTTTTAATTTTTTCTTCTTATCTTAATTTCTCTCATATTCTCTCACTTCTTTCTCTCTCTTATATTTCTTTTCTTACTTGTCTCTTCTTCCTGATTATTTTATATTTTTCTTTGCTTCCCTCTCTCATCTATCCTTCTCAATTTCCTATTTATTATCATTCTTTTTTTTTATTCTCTTTATGTTTTGTATGTTCTCTCTTTCTTTCTCTTCATTAAATCATCTCTTATCTCTCATTATTACTACCTTTGTCTCTATTTTACTATTATTAATCAATGACATTATCTTTCTTATGGAATAGTTATGTTTATATCCATTATCTCTTTTCTTGCTAATCAATTAGTATTATTTAAGAAATTTATCCTATTACATAGTATAATATAAAATATTTGTGATAAATATGTAATTTATTCTTTATATTTGTCACATTGTTTAATTTTTTTGTTTAGAAGAGTGATACATAATAGATGAAAGTTTTATATATTAATTTCTACATTATAAGAAAAAATAGTTTATCTACTTTTTTTAATAATTTTATATAAATAAAATATTAATATTAGAATATACAATGACATATATAATAAGAATCATGTTTTGTAAAAAGTGTATGGTCTATGTAAAATGAGTGTGTAATTCGAACAAGAATGGGAATCATTGTTTTAAACAATTTTTTACTAATTTTCACATCGCACTTTTTTTAAAAAACATTACTTAAAAATTATTTAATATTTATAATAAACTTCAATTTACAAATAAATTAATACATAAGTTTTAAAAATGAAAATATGAGTTGAAATGGTAGACTAAAATTTTCATATGGTTCAATTCAATTTAAAGCTTACCTCAACCCCAACAATGGTCGATGAACACTCCACTCATAAAAGAGAAAAAAGTGTTTTTATATTTAATTACTATAAGATGTTGTATACGATTAAATTTCTACATTTAATGAATATTATAAGTTTAATATTAACATTTAACTTTTCTTTAATTATTTTTCTTTATCTTAATGTCTTAAACATTTTCTTAATTATGTCTCTTATCATTGTTATTTTTGTCTTTGGTCTTCCATCTCTTTATATTCTTCTTGGCCTATTTATCTTTTTTATTTGTCTACTTTCATATTTTTTTCTTTTACTTATTTATTTATTCTTTTAATCTCTTATATACTTTTTATTTTCTATTCTTTTTCATAAAATTGTCTTGTATCTACCCCTACTACTATTTTTATCTCTATTTTTCACTTATCAAGGTATAACTTTCTTCCTCTCATGTAATAATTATCTCCATCTCCAATAATAGAGGTCCAAAAAAACTCCACTAGTAAAACAATTACATGTTGAGTTTTTTTTTCCAAATTGTTAGCCTCCAACAAAATTGCTTTTAAAGGTTCAATTATAACATGGGCTTCTACAAAGCTCAATCTTATCTTGAGTTTTTTTGAGAAAAATTAAAACTTTGACTTTCAAAATGCTGGGCTGCCCAGCACAAAAGAAAAATAAAAGTATGACAAGAAAACATTTTTTTTTATAAAAAGGTTAAAATGTTTCTATGCTTGTTGACAAATTTAAAAGGCATGAAGAGCTCAAAATTATGAAAAGATTTAAGAAGGTTAAAACTAAAAAGAATTAGACTTTGCTAAATTGATTTGCAATTTTAGGTAATCATAGGCCAAAGGTGCTACCTGAGGAAATTTATGCCTGTGAAATATAATACAGCACTTCTGTGAAATGTAAAAATCTTTTTCACATTTATTCATCATTTCTTTAAAAATGGTTTGTTATCTATTGAAAAATGTTTGCCATAATCATTGGAAAGTGAGGGAAAAGCTACTACAAAAGTAGCTTCCTGACAGTTTAAATCGATCACAAAATATTCTTGATAAATAGCTTCTATAATGGCATAGTATGGCTAGTTATTTAGCAATTATGTGGGATTGACTTGAGACATCGACTCAATTATTATTATCATTCTGTTATTTGTCTGTTTATTTTTTTGTATTTTAATATTCTTTTTGGCCACTATCTCTCCTCTATCCATGTCCATTTCTCTTTTTCACTCTCAATCACTTATTTATTTATTCCATCTATCTCTTCTCTTTTTCTCTTCATGAAATCATGTCTTATCCCTCTTTATTAATAGTTTTCATTCTATTTTGCATTTATCAATCTGTGAATTTATCACTTTAGCACATCAATTAATAATATTTAAGAAATCTCTAAAATGATATAATTTAATATATAATATTTATGAGAAATATATATTTTACTATTTATATTTATTAAGTAATTTAAGTTTTCATTTATAAAAATGATAAGGTAATAGATGAAAAGCATATGTATTAATGAGTATTTTATTTAAAATTATAGTTTAAATAATTGTTTTTATTAATTTCATATAAAACAAATATTTATATTAGAATATATTATCACATATATAAAAAGAATAATATTTTTAAAAGCACACATGCTAAATAATTTAGAAATTTTAGAAAATAGTTTATTACCTTAAAAAAATATTTAGACAAGTATGTTCATTTGTAATTTATATGCATTTGTGTGACCACAACAATATTATAGGAGTAGATTTTCTCTGAATTGCAAAGTTAAGCATGTCTATGTTAGATTAGTATTAGGATGGCTGACTTTTTAAAAAATCCTTGTGTTACATATATGTTTGCATTGCAATCATTTTTCTAATGATTAACAATTGATTTTAACATGTTAATTTCAAAAACTTAAATTATTATAAATGATAGTTGATGATAATCATTTTAAAAATTAACTATTAATGATAATATTATATTATTATTATCAATTTAATATAATTAAAAATTTATAAAATCATATTATATTATAAAAAAATAACCTTAATATAGTTTAATATTTTGTAAGCTAACTTATATGAATTACAATAAAATGGAATTAATGTATTTTTATAATAATAAATATTAGATATGCAAAGAAATTTTTAAATATACTAATATTATTTTATAGAATATTAAAATTCTAAAATTATATTATTTATGTTTATTATATATATCATGAAATAAAAAGATAATACATTAGAATAATTATTGAATTAATTTTTTTATTTTAAGTTTGTCTAATATGGTATTAAATAATAATAATAATATTCTTTAAATATTTCTAATATTCTAAAATAATAAATGATCTTAGATATTTTTTAAATTTTATTATTTTTAACTATTATATATGATTAATATATTATATTTAATAAATATTATAAAATTTATTTATTAAGATTTGAATTTTATTTATAATTTATTTTTATTTTTCTCTATTTCTAGATGTCTCTCACTTTCTCTCACTTCTTTCCCTCTCCTATTATTAGTTTTTTGTCTTTTGACTTTTTATTCTCTATCTCTTTATGTTCTTCTTCGCCTCTGTCTCTTTTTCATCTTTCTCTATATACTCATTTCTCTCTTTCTTTCGCTGATTTTTTTGTTCCCTTTATCTCTTTTGTGTTCTATTTTTTTTCATTTTTTTATATTCCCTCTCATCTCTCTCTATTACGATTTTTTGTTCTTTTTTGCTCTTATCAATCTGTCTTTCTCTCTCACTTGTAGAATAGTTATCTCTATCTCTATTATCTCTTTCTAATTCTATCAATTAATAATATTTATGAAATCTCTTATGTTACATTGTTTAATATAAAATATATGCAATATATATACTTTTTATTAATTATATTTTTATGTAATTCCATTTTTTATTGATAAGAATGATAACATAATTGAAGGTATCTTATATATCAATGTTTACATTTTCAAAAATAATTTTTGTTAAATTTTATATAAATAAAATATTGATATTATAATATATTTTGGCATGCATGATAAGCATAATTTTTTTAAAGAGGAAATTGAAAGGAAAACAAGTTTATGAAGCCTACTTGAGCAAGTGAATTCTTATTTTAAACTATTTTTGCTAATTTTTTTACTGAATTTATTTTTTAAAAAATAATTATAAATACATTTTTAATGTTTATAGAAAAATGTAGTTTACAAAAATATTAACCTATAATTTTATAATTTAAAAAATTTTAAAATGTTACACTACATATTTAGGTTATTTAATTAAAGCTAGAACCTATGTGCCTCCAATTAAGGTTGAGAAAAACTCTGCTAGTAAAGAAATTACAACTTTTTTTTTCTATATGCATTACCTCAAACCTCATAACTTAAGTAGATTCAACTATAACTCGAGATTTTATGAGCTCAACCCTAACTCCATTTTTTACAAGATAAAATTGAACTCAAACTTTTGTAAGTACCAAGCTGCCAAACCCAATTGAAAAAAGAAAATATAGTAAGAAATAAATTTATGAGAAAAATATACAAATAGTTTTATGCTTGTTGATGAATGTAAATAGGCACAAATAGCTAAAAATTTTGAAGAGAATTAACAATATGAAAGCTTTCAAGAGTTAAGCTTAGGTGAAATAATTTAGAATTTCAAGTAGTGATAAACCATAAGTATCGCCAAAACATTTTGTGACAATTGAATATGATGTTTCCCCTCTTTTAGATGTTGAAATCCTATTCACATTCATTAGTTATTTCATTCAAAATTGTTAAGTATTTAGAGTAATTATTGTTTAATTATATTATTTTTTATTTAATTAAATATTTTAAATTTAAGTATCAATAAAATAATATTATTTAAATAGTTAAAATATTCTTCAAATGTTTGAGATATCTTAAAATAATAATAAACCTCAAGCTTTTATATTTTGTTATTATAATGCATTATATGTAAATATAATATTATTATTTTTATAATTGTTTTTTATCACAATATCTCTCACATTCTTTTACTTTCTTCTCTCTTTTTTTTAGCTTTTTCTTATTTGTCTCGTTATTTTTTATCTTTTTATATTTTTCTTGACCTCTAACTCTCCTCTATACTTCTTATTTTCTCATTTCTCTCACTATTAATGTTATTCATTTATTCTTACTATCTCTTATATGTTCTTTCCTTGTTTCTTCTTCAAATTGACTCTATTCTCTCTCTGTTACTATTTTTCCTATGTAATTTCATCCTATCAATTTTTGACATTGTCTTTATCTTATAGAATAGTTATCTTTGTCTACATTATGTCTTTTTTAAAGAGTCAATTAACAATATTTAAGAAATCCATCATGTTTCATTGTTTAATATATAATATTATTGATAAATATGTATTATATGTTTTTTAATTTCTTAAAAAGATATAGTTTTAATTTATTAAAATGATAATATAACAAAGTAAAATCATATATATATTAATATCAATGTTATCAAAAATAATAATTTATATATTTATTTATTAATTATATATATAAATAAATATTGATATTAAAATATATTATGTCCTATATAACAAGTAAAAATATTTTTAAAAAAAGTGGATATGCTTGATAATTTAGAAACTTTTAGAAATGGTGCATTATCTTCAAAGTAAAAATCACACAATTATGTTTTTTTGTCTACTGCATTGATGTTTTACCATACCAACATTATGCCAATAGATCTAATTAAAACTCCAATGTTGACCATGTTTGGACAAGAGTGGCATTATGATGAGTGATCTCTTTTTAGCCCAACAATTAACATTATTCAAGAAATCTCTCACTTTTTATTATTTTATAATAATATTTCTGATAAATATATATTTGATAATTTATATTTGTTACATGATTTAAAATTTTATTGATAAGAATGATAACATAAATGAGGAAAATTTAAATGTTATTATCTATGTTATAAAAAAAAATAATTTATGTTATCTTTTATAAATTTTATATAAATAAAGTATTCATAACAGAATATAGTATGCCATATATAATGAGCATAATTTTTTTAGAAGTGCATATCGAAGTAAAACTCAGTGTGTAAATCTTAGAAGAGCTCGGAAAATTACTGTTCTAAATAATTTTTTGCTAATTTTATTATTTTTTTTATTTTTTAAAAATTCATTATAAAATTTTCTTATATTTTTAAAAACTTTTACTTAGAAAGTTATTAATTTATAGTTTTTATTAGAAAAAATATAATTAAAAATCATACACAAAAATTTTCAGGTTGTTTTGTCAAAACTAGAACAAAATCTACCCAAAACTGAGTTCTAGAAAAAGAACACTAGTAAAAGAATTATAATTTGTCGTTTTCCTATACTATTTAAGTAAAACCCTTACAGCTTTTGTGGGTCCAACAACAATCTGATCTTTTACGTGCTTAATACTAAAATGATTTTTTTACAATATCAAATGAAAAAAGACTTCCATCATTTTCTGACCTCTCGATCGAAAAGAATGGCAAAAATTCAACAAAACAACTTTCTAAAAAAAGCATAAATATTTTTTTATGCTTGTTAATAAATGTAAAAATAGATATAGAGGACAAAATTATGAAGACACTTTAGAAGAAGAAACCATTAAAGAATTAGGCTTAGCTAGAAGAATTTTTAATTCCAAGTAGTCATAAGCCATAAGTGTTGTTAGAGAAAATTTATGCTAATAGAAATTGATGTTGTCATCTTTTAAGATGTTAAAATTTTATTAATATTCATTAGTCATTTCATTCATATTGGTTAGATATTTGTAAAAAATGTTTATCACAGCCTTCAAAAGGTGAGTGAAAAGTTTCTACAAAAGCATCTTCCAAATAGCTTAAAAAGATCTTAAACTATTCTTCCAAAATTGTTGCTATAGTGGCATAATATCAACTAGTTATTTAGCCATTTGGTTGGATTTGTCATAGCTACTAGATCTACACAAAGGAGATCTTGATCATCAGATCAGATGTTATAAATGTGAATGAGTTATGGACAATTTGATCAAGCTAGTTTTGATCAAGACCATTAAATCAAGTTGGATTAAAACTAGATCATTAAATTACCATGACATACTCTTAACATACTGGTTTATTAGGGTCCAACTTGATTCATAATAATATTTATTTTGAATTACTCTTAGTTCGATCCAATGCCTTAACCCATTTGTTTCAAGAATTTGCCTCAAACTAGAATGGGTTGACTTGATCTAGCTTGGACTATTTTTCATGACCTAATGCATGGGCAAAAGCTTCACCTTATTCCTTTGCATTCAAAAATAGCATGGGATGCAGCATAAAATTTATTTCTTTATTTAATAATAATAAATTTAATAAAATTATTTTCTTGATTTAATCAAGTATTACAAATTAACTTAACATAGAACTTGGTAAAAATACGAAAATATTATTTAACTGAGGAAAGAATGATTCAAAAAAATAATGTTAGCGAACTCAATGAATAGTTTATATATCATTTGAACCAAGAAAAGAATAAAGAGGTTAAAAAATTGAATCTTATTTATTTGTTAAATTAAGAAATTGATGAAACAATTTAGATGCCAAAAAATGATTTAAACTTGATACGAAAGAAAAGTTCCTTAAAATCAACAAATTAACACTCCATTTCATAGCAAAATAAAACCTTATTAAAGTTGATATCCATGCCTTCAATTTTTGAAGTTTACTGAACAATACGATGTACTTTTAAGACCATTAGTTGTCTATGCTCAAAGCACATTTGCTCTTCATTACATGAAATCATATTTCATATTGAACAAAACCATTAGAATAAAAGAATAAATATCTAAGACTCCACTCATCAAAGTGATGAAACACATATTTTTGACAATTTAAAATTTTTTAAAAATTGTCTACTATCTTCAAGGCAATAATCACACAATTATGATTCATTGGCTTTTAATAGAACTCCAAAGTTAAGCATTTTTGGATTATAGCTATAATGGGATGGGTGACCTCTTTAAAAGTCCTCCAATTTTCCCAATTTTTTATAGCATTCCTTTTTTTAATTGATTATAATTGATTTAAATGATAAGTTAATGTGAAGAAATTAAATTATTATTAATGATAAGTTATAGTTAGTATTTTAGTAATAAATTATTCTAAATAAATTTACAATATATTTGTTAGTTTCATACAAAAATAAATATGACATGTAATATAATAAAATAATCAATTTAATAAAATTTAATATTAAAAGAATAACTTATATAAATTATAATAAATTAAAATAAATTTATGCTTATATTTTTATATTTAAATATTTTAAATATAGTTTTATTATATTATAGAATATTTTAATTTAAAATTTTATTATTAATGTTAAATATTATTTATATTTATTATCCATCTTAACTTATATAAATGTAATATTTTTTAATAATTATTTTATTTATTATTTTATTAACTTTTTAATATGTATGTTTTAATAATAAATCTTAAATTGATAGTCAAATATTTTTTAAAAATTGATAATATCACAAAATAAAAATACATCACAAAAATTTTATATTTTTTACTTACATTAAATGTTATATATGTGTTATTTATTATGTTAAATAAGTATTATATGTTTAATTATATGGAATTAACAATTATTTAGTTATTTCTCAAAATTGTTTCTCTTTATCTAGTTGTCTCTTACTTTCTCTCACATCTTTCTCTCTATTATTGTCATTCTCTTATCTTACCTTTTATTCTTTATCTTCATACATTCTTTTTGGTATCTCCCTCATATTTATCTTTAACTATTTTTTTATTTCTCTCTTTTTTTTCTTATTTATTCATTTTATTTTCTTTTTGTTCTATCTTTTTTTGTTCATTAAATCAATTCTCTCTTCTAATTATTGCAATTTTTCTCTATAATATGCTCCTATCAATTGATGGCTTTCCTTCTATGTTCTAAAATAGGTATCTAAATATATATTATCTCTTTTTAGCTTTTAAATTAATATTATTAAAGAAATATCTTGTGATACTTTTTTTATGATATAATATTTATGAAAAATATATATTTTTTCATTTATATTTATTATGTAAATTAATTTTTGATATTTAAGAATGATAATATGTTTGAGGACAACTTTTTTTATTAATATCTATGTTATAAAAAATTATGGTTTATGTAATTTTTTAACTAGTTTTAGTGAGTTGAAATTTTGATATTATAATAAATTATTACATATACAACAAGTTTAATTTTTTTTAAAAGTGCATATCGACAATTTAAAAAAATTTAGGAATGGCTTATTATCTTCATGACACTAATCACATAAAACTAGTTTTTTTATTTGCAAGTGCAACCACACAAGCATTATAACAATAGATATCATTAGAACTCAAAAGTTAAGCATGCTTAGGTGACAATAGTACTTGGATTGGTAACCTATTAAGAAGTCCTCATACTTGCACCTATTTGCAATTACAACCACACAAGCATTATAACAATAGATCTCATTAGAACTCAAAAGTTAAGCATGCTTGGGCGACAATAGTACTTCGATTGGTAACTTATTAAGAAGTTCTCATACTTGCACCTATTTTTACATAACATGTCTTTTTTTGATGAACTTGAATTTATTTTAATAACAATTTAATGTCAAAAAAGTAAAATTATTCAAATTGATAATATAATTTTTTTTAGTAATTAATTATTATTAATAACTTTATAATATTTTTTGACACTTATAGATAATAAAAAATATGGCACATCATAAGAATTAGTAAGATAATAACATCATCATAGTTTAACATAAAGAAAAATAACTTATATAAATTATAATAAATTAGAATTCATTTATGTTTTTACTAATATTCATATGTTGTGAGTTATTTTTTAAATATAGTAATAATATTATATAGAATAATAAAAATCTAAAATTTAATATTTATTGTTAATTCTTATTTACACTCGTTATATATTATGTCATTGAATGATAATAAATTAGAATAATCATATAATTTACGATTTAATTAATTTATGATTATGAGTAATGTATTATTTTTAATGAATATTATATGTTCAATTAATAAGAATAAATATTTTTTAAATTACTTCTCTTATTTTTTCCTATTTATCTAAATGTCTCTCGCTTTCTCTGATTTTTGTCTATCTCCTAATATCATTTTCTTATTTGTCTCTTCATTCTTTATCTCCTCATATTCTTTTTAGCCTCTCATTCTCTTACATTCTTCTCTACTTTGATTATTCCCTCTCTTCATTTTTCTTGTTTATTCTCTTTATGTCATCTAAATTATCCCTTTCTTTTCTCCTTAGTTAAATCATGCCTCATCTCTCTCTATAAGTGACTTTCTTTCTCTCTTACAAAATAATTATTTCTGTCCTCATTATTTCTTTTTTAGCCCATTAACTAATAAGTTTTAAGAAATCGCTTCTATTATATAGTTTAAAAAAATGTAATTTATGATAAATAAATATTTTATTATTTAAATTTATTATATAATTTAGGTTTTTATTTAGAAGAATGATAAGCTAAAGGAAAAAGATCTTATGTACTTATAATTAATTTAATAAAAATAGCAGTTTTTGTAATTATTTATTTATTTTTATTTCAACAAAATATTTATATTTAAATATATTATGACATATATAATACGCTTAAATTTTTTATGGTGAACAACCTTCATAATTTAGAAACTTTTAGAAAATAACTCATTATCCTCAAGACAATAACCACATAGCTATTATTTTTCTCTTTTCTATGCAACTGTGACGAGAACAATATTATTAGAACTAAAAAATTAAGATTACTTGGGTGAGAGTAGTTTTGAATTAGGTAAACTCTTGAGAAGTACATGTGTTGCACATGTGTTTTCATAGTAATATTTTTCTAATGAATGATAATTAACTTTAGCAAGATGCTAACCTTAAAAATTAAATTATTATAAATGATAGTTTATAATTATTATTTTTATAAATAAATTATTAATATTAATTTTATAATATTAATATCAATTTCATATCATAATAAAAATAACACATCATGTAACATAAAAAAAATAATAACTTTAACATAATTTAAGATTTAACAAATCAGGTTAATATAATTATAACAGAATAGAATTTATTTGTGTTCATAATAGTATATATTTTCTATATATAGAATTTTTTAAATATCTAATATTGTATTATATAATATTAAAAATAAAAAAATTCATCATTAATGTGAAATATTTTTTATATTAATTATCGATACTATCTATTATAATGATAATATATTAGAATAAATAAATAAGTTATAATTTCATAAAAAAATTTAATTTTTTAATTTTGAATAAAATAATGTTAAATGAATGTTCAAAATTTTTTTTAAGTATTTGATGCATCAAAAAAATTAGTAAACCTTAAATATTTAATAACTTTTTTTATTTTTAAAAATTATTTATGATTAATTTATTACATTTAATCAGTATTATAAGTTTAATTATTAATATTTAAATTTGATTTGATTATTTATCTTACTTTTTCACATTATGATAATATCTGTCATATTCTCTAACTTCTTACTATCTCCTATTTCAATTTTTAATTGTCTCTTGATTCTCTATCTTCTAATATTTTTCTTGAGCTGTCTCCCCCTTCCATCCTTCACTATTTCCTTGTTTACCTCTCTTTCATATACTTGTTTATATTCTTCATGTCCTTTGTGTTCTCTCTTCTCTTTTTCCCTTCATTAAATCTTCTCTCATCTCTCTCTATTAATATTTTTTTTATTTCTTCTTTACTTATACAATAATTTTTTTCACCTCAATTTTTTCTATTTTAGCTCATTAATTAATAAGATTCATGAAATCATAAATTTTTTATAGTTTTTAATTTAATTTCTTATTTATAAAAATGATAAAATAACTGAAAATAATCTTATGAATTAATATCTTCATTGAAAATGTAATAGTATATTCTATTTTTTTAATTAATTTTATATATCTAAAATATTAATATTAAAATATATTATGAAAAATATAATAAGTGTAATATTTTTTAAGAGTGCATATGCTTAATAATTTAATAAATATTAGATGTAACATTTATGATACATATATATATTGTTAATCATATTTATTACATAACTAAACTTTTACTTATATAAATGACAACTTAATGGAAGAATGTATTTTTTTTTGCTATATTTATGTTATTGAAAATAATTATTTATGTAATATTTTAATTATTTTACGTAAAACTATATTGATATTAGAATATATTGCAAAATATATAATTAGAATAATTTTTTTAATAATGAACTTGTTTAATAATTTAGAAAATTTTAGAAATTATTTATTATCATCAAAACAAGAGTCACATAATTATGCGTTTTCTCTTTTCAAAAGTTTGTGTGACAAAAAAAGAATTATAATGCTTGATCTGATTAGAGATCAAAAGTTAAGATTGCTTGAGTGAGAGTACTATTGGGATGGATGAACTCTATTGAAGACCTCGTATTCCTCCAATTTTTAAAACAACTCTTTTTTCTATGAACAAAAACTTATTTTAAAAATATGTTAATGTTAAAAAATTATATTATAATAAACTATTATTTCTAATTATTTATTAATAGTAAATTTATCAAATTATTATCAAATTTATATGATAATAAATATAGTATATCATGCTATTTAATAAAATAAAACATTGACATAGTTTAACATTGAACAAAATAACTTATATAAATTATAATAAATTAGAATTAATTTATGTTTGAAATAATATATATTAGGAATAGAAATTTTAGATATAATCATATATATTATGTAATTTTAGAAACTAAAAAATTAAATCATTAATGTTAAAATTTTTTTATATTTGTTATCTATATTATGTCATATAAAAATAATATATTAGAATAATTATCTTATTTATTTTTAAATTAAAATGTTTTGTTAATATATGAATAAAATAGCATCAAACTAATAGTCAAAGGTTTTTTAAATATATTTAATATTTAAATACAATAATAAAATAGAAATATATTTATATTTTATTGCTATTAATTATTATATATGATTAATTTAAGATAGATAAAAAATATTATAAGTGCAATTTTTAAGATATAATTTTATTTAATTATTTCTCTTACTTTTTCTCTTTATCATATTATCTTCCATATTCTCTTACATCCTTGTCTTTTCTATTTTCTTTCTTTTTTTACCATTCAATCCATACCTCGTTTATTCCCCTTGGCTACTCCCCTCCTCTTTGCTACTCTACTTTCTATTTCTATTGTTCTTTCAGATATTTATTTTTCAAATCTCCATCATGTTATTTTTTTTATTTTTGCTTTATTAAATAGTCTCTCATCTCACCCCATTTTCATTTTTCAACATTTAAAATAAATTTAATTTATATTATTTATATTTCTTTTGTAATTTAATTTTTTATTTATAAGAATGATAAACAAATGGAAGAAAAGTTTATGTACTATTATTTTTGTGATAAAAAATAATGGCTTAAATTATTTTTTCTTTATTCATCCAAAAGAATATGTTAATAGTAAAATATATTAATATATATATATATGAATAACTTTTTCTTACAAGTCAATGTGTTTGATAATTTGGAAAATTTTGGAAAAATATTCATTATCATCAAGTCAATAACATCATAACTATGATTTTTTTGTATGCAGTTGTGATCACAATAGTATTATAGCACATGATTTTATTGGAACTCCAAAGCTAGGTTTTCTTGGGTGAGTGTAGTATTGTGATGGGTGAACTCTTAAGAAGTGCTATTATTTTACAAATTTTTCAATAATAATCTTTTCTCTAATGAATGTCAATTGACTTTAATAAAATATTAATGTTATAGAAAAAAATTATTTTAGATGATAGTTTATAAAAATTACTTAAAAAAAAAAAAAAAAAAAAAAAAAAAAAAAGTTTATAAAAATTACTTTATTAATTAGTTGTTAATAATTATTTTATAACATTATCTTCAATTTCTTTTAATATTAAATAAGTGATGTCATATGATATAAAAAGGTAATAATTTTAATTTAGTTTAACATGTAGAAAATAAATTTATATCGAATATAATATATTAGAATTAATTTCCATTTATAATATTATATATATATTATGTATAAAAGTTTTTAAATATAGTGATATTATATTATGGAATTTTTGGAGTCTAAAATTATATCATTAAAAAGAATATATGTATTTATTATTATATTTCAATTATAAAGATAATATATTACAATAATTATATAATTTATTATTTATCTAACATATTAAAGTCTACATATAAATAAAATAAAATAATATTAATAGCGCAAAAACTATTTAAAAATTTGCAATATTTTAAAACAATAAAAGATGTAAAATATTTTTATATTCCTTTTTAATAAAATATTATATGGTAAACATATTATATTTTTTAAATGTTATAGTTTAAATTTTTAAAATTTATCTTTAATTTATTTATTTCTCTCAATTTTTTCTATTTATGTTAATATCTTAAATTTTCTCATTTTCCAATCTGTTTTATTTTCATTATCTTATTTGCCTAAATATTCTCTATTTCTTTATGTTTTTCTTTACCTTCAACTATCCTTTATCATTCTTCACTTATCATTTCTATATCTCTTTTACTTATTTATTTATTCTATTTATCTCTTCTATGTTTTCTCTTTCTTTTTCATCTTCATAAAATTATCTCTCATTAATCTCTATTACAATTTTTGTTACTATTTTGCTTTTAATAAACTTTGAGCATTTCTCTATTATCAAATAGTTATCTCTGACTAAATTAACTTTTTTTTAAATATTTAATTAACAATATTTAAGAAATATCTCTTGTTGCATTGTTTGATAAATAACATTTATGAAAAAAATACATGTTACTATTTATATTTAATATGTAACATGATTTTTATTTTAAAAATGATAACATATTAAAGAAAATGTTCTTATTAATTTATATGTTATCAAAAGCAATAGTTTACTTAATTTTTTATTTCTTTTATTTAAATAAAATATTAGTATTAGAATATATTATGATAGATATAATAAGAAAAAAATTAAAAGTGCTAATTGGTCATAATTTTTAAAATTTTAGAAATGGCTTTTATCTTGAAAATAATATTAAAAAAACTATGATTTTTTGTGTGTTGTACATGTTTGTGACACACAAGCATTATGCCATGAGATCTCATTAAAACTCCAAAGTTTAGCTCACTTAAGTGGGGATGGAATTAGGATGGGTGACCTCTTAAGACTTCTAATGTTCTAACTATTTTTTCATATTCCCATTTCTATTGAATTATAATTCATCTTAATAACATGTTTATATTCAAAAATTATATTATTATAAATGATAATTAATATAAACCATTTTTGTAACTAATTATTAATAAAAACATTATAATATTATGTTTAATTTCAAAAAATAATAAATATTGTAAATCATATGATATAATAAAATAATCAATTCAATCAAGTTTAGTATTTATCAAAATAACATATATAAATTATAATTAATTAGAATTTAAATATATTCATAATAGTATATATATGGTGTGCACATAAATTTTAAACTATACTAATATTATGTTATAAAAAATAGATTTTTAAAGTTATATTTTTAATGTTAAATATTATTTATATTTATTATCTATATTATGTTATATAAAAATAAAATATTATAATAATTATAATATTTATTATTTTACGTATTTTTAATTAAAATATGAAGAAATTAATATTAAATTAATAATAATGTTTTTTTAAATATTTTAAATATACAAAAATAATTATAAAACATAATATTTTTTATTTTATTATGATTAAGTATTATTAATTATTTACTTTTTTTAGTATTAATAGTATTTTAAGTTTTTGAGATTTAATTTTTGTTTTATGCATCTCACCTCTTTCTATTTATCTCAATGATTATCCTATTTCCTCAAGTCACTTTCTCCCCAATTATCATTGTTTATTTGTTTCTTTATTCATAATCATGTTATATTCTTTTGGGCCTCTCCCTATCCATAGTCTTTATCTACTTTCTCATTTCTCTCTAGCATTTATTTATTCTCTCCATCTTCTTTATGTTCTCTTTGTTATTTTCTTTTCAATAAATCATCTCTTAACTCTCTCAATTGCTTTTTCCAATCTTTTTTGCTCTTATTAATCAACAGCCTTGACTTACTCTTGTATTATAGTTATCTATATTTTTATTATCCTTTTTTTGGCTTGAAAAATAAAAATGTTTAAAAACCTCTTATGTTGCAAACTTTAATTTAAAAGAATGGTAATATAATCCAAGAAAATCTTATATATTAACCTTGACATGATAAAAAGCATAGTTTATAAAAATTTCTATTAAATTTATATAAATAAAATATTTACATTAAAATAAAATGTATCACTATATATGTACTAAGAATAAAGTTTTTAAAAGTGCATACTCTATATAATTTAGATACTTTTTGAAATAATTTTTTATTTTTTGAGATAATAATCACATAATAATGATTTTTCTCTTTTATATGCACATGTAACCATACCAACATTATAACACTAGATCTTTCTAGAGCCCCTATGGAAAGGATTATTGGGCGAGAGTACCATTGGGATGGATGATATCTTATGAAGTCCTCATGTTGTACTTATTTCTTATGTCATTCCTTTTTCTATGAATGGAAATTTATTTTAAAATTATGTTAATTTTAAATAATTAAATTATAATAAATGATTATTTATATTTATCTTTTAATTAATTAATTATTAATAAAAATTTTATAAAATTGTGAACCATTTTATATAATAATCAATTTGGAACATTTAATGAGATAATGAAATAAAAAGTTTAATATCATTTAATGTTATGCTTTTTGAAAAGTTATATATGTTCTGTATAAAATTTTCTAAATATAATAATATTATTTTATAAAATAATAGAAATATAAAATAATGTCATTAATGTTAAATATTATATATATTTATTATTTAAATTACATCATATAAATATAATATACAAGAATAATTATATTTTAAATTTGAAAAATTTTAAAAGAAATATAAAATTAAATATTTTTTATATTTTATGGTTATAATGTATTATATATTATTAACCTTTAATATTTAAAAAATATTATCAGTTTAATTATTAACATTTAACTTTTGCGTAATTTTTTCTTATATTATGTTTAATTAGTATATCAATGTGTATATTCCATTACTATCTATCCTCAACTATTATCATTATACTTTTCTCTTCATTCTATATCTTCTAACACTTTTCTTGGCCTGGAACTATTTTTTATCATTCTTTCCTTTCTCATTTCTCTATCTCTTTCATTTATTTTTTATTATTTTCCTCACAATTTCAATTTTATAAATCTATGACTTTTTTCTCTTATAGAATAGTTATATCTGTATACATTATCTCTTTTTAAGTGCATTAGTAAAAAATATTTAAGAAATATCTTATGTTACATTTTTAATATAAAATATTTTGATAAATATATATTTTGTTATTTATATAAATTACATAAATTAATTTTTATTTATAAAAATTATAAAATAATAGAAATAAATCTAACATCAATATCTACATTATTGAAAATAATAGTTTATGTAATTTTATGTTTATTTTACATAAATAAAGTATTTGTATTAGAGTATATTATGACATGTATAATAGGAAAAAAATTTAGAAGTATATTACTTGATAATTTTTAAAATTACAGAAATAGTTTTTTTAAACAAAATAATCTGATAATTATTATATTTTTCTGTTGTATGCGTTTGCAACCACACACTTATTATGATCTATGTCTCATTAGAGCTCCAATGTCAAGCTTGCTTGGAGGTGACTTGTACTAGGATGGGTGAACTCTTGAAAATTTTTCATGTTACAAATATTTTTTTGTATTTCTTTTTTTAATGAAGAATAATTTATTTTAATAACATGATAATATCAAAAGACTAAATTTTTATAAGTGATAGTTCATAACTAACATTTCAGTAATGAATTATTAGTAAAACTTTTATAATATATTTGTTAATTTCATGTAATAATACATATAGCAAATCATACGATATAACAAAATAGTAACTTTAATACCAACTAATGTTTCGAAAAATAATTTATATATGATGTAAGAAATAAGATTTAAATTTAATTATAATAGTATATATATGGTGTCTATAAAATTGTTAGAATATAATAATATTATATTATACAGTATTACAATTTTAAAATTGTATCATTAATATAATATATTATTTATATTAATTATCTATATTATTTTATATAAAGGTAATATATTATAATAATTATATTATTTATTATTGAGTAAATTATTTTAATGAATATATAGAGTAAAATATTATTAAATTAATAGTCAGAATATTTTTTAAATAATTTTAAAATGCTATAATATTAATAAATATTAAATATTTTATATATTTAATTATAGATAAATACTATAAATATTTTAATTTAATTATTTATTTAAAATTATAATATTAGTTATTTATATTTAACTTTTATTAAATTATTTTTCTCACGTTTTTCTCCTTTTGTCAAATGTCTCTTATATTCTCTCTCCTCTTACTATGTTTATTTGTCTCTTCAGTCTCTATCTCTATATATTCTTTTGGACTCTATTTTTCCATATTGCTTCTCTGCTTTCCCATTTCTATCTTTCTTTTATTTATTTATTTATTCTCTCTATCTCCTCTATGTCATCTCTTTTGTTTCCTCAATAAATCATCTCTCAACTCTTTCAATTTCTATTTTTCACTCTTTTTTACTCTTCTTTATATATCTTTCTTTTTATTTTATAGAATAGTCATCTCCATTTTGATTACCTATATCTTAGCTAATTTCTTAAACATTTTTAAAAAAAACTTTTGTGATGCATAACTTAATATATAATATTTATGATAAACATATATTTGATGATGTATATTTAATATGCTATTTAATTATTTTTTATAAGAATGATAATATACCAAAAGAAAGTCTTATATATTGATGGCAACATTATAAAAAAAATTTATGAAAATTTCTTTTTATTTAACATAAATGAAATAATTATATTAGAATATATTGTCATTTATACTACGAATTATTTTTCCAGAAAGTTCTTGCCCATAATAATTTCGAATTTTTCTTAATTTTAAATATAATAAACACATAATAATGATTTGTTTCATATTATATGTACGTGTGACATCACCAACAATATAACATTGGATCTCTTTAGAGCTCCAAACTTAAGAGTTTTATGGCAGAGCATCACTACAAAGTATGACCTCCTGAGAAGTCCTTGTGTTGTATAGAATAGTTATCTCCTTTTTTAGTATCATTTTTGCCCCATCAATTAACAATATTAAAGAAATCTCTTGTGTTTCATAAGTTAGTGCATAATATTTGTCGTAAATTTATTTTTTAAATTTAATATTTGTTACATAATATAAATTTTTATTTGTAAAAATGATAACATAATGAAAAAAATGTTTTATATTAACGTCTATCATATTAAAAATAATAATTTGCATAATATTTTCTTAATTTAATGTAAATAAAATATTAATATTAGAAGCAATTATGACATATATAATAGCAAATTTTTTAAAAAATATATATACCTAATAACTTAAAAAATTTTACAATATAGTTCATTTTCCTCAAGACAATAGTCACATAATTATGATTTTTTGTCTTTTATTTATATGTCTAACCACACAAGCGTTATAACACTTGAACTAATTAGAACTCAAAAGTTAAGAATACTTGGGGTGAGAGTACCACTTCGATAAGTGGCCTCTTGAGAAATCCACATGATGCAAAATTTTTTTCATATAGATTATTCTCCTAATAGGCCAAAATTAATTTTAATAACATGCTAATGTTAAAAGTTAAATAACTCTAAATAATAGATCGTTACTGAAATTTCAATAATT
Source organism: Vanilla planifolia (assembly GCA_023846275.1). Taxonomy (NCBI): domain Eukaryota; kingdom Viridiplantae; phylum Streptophyta; class Magnoliopsida; order Asparagales; family Orchidaceae; genus Vanilla; species Vanilla planifolia. The sequence continues at coordinate 189,558 of JAIUJO010000175.1, forward strand.
AAGTTTTTAATAATAGCTTTATAGTATTATTATTAATTTTATATGATAATAAATGTGGTACATCATATGATATAATAAAATAATAAATTTTATATATTTTAATATCAGGCCAAATAATTTATATAAATTATAATACAGTAGAATTATTTTAATTTTTAATAATAGATGTATAATATTATTGTTACTTTCACATAATACAAAAGATGGTACATCATTTGGTATAATAAAATAATAGCTTTAATATATTCTAATAAAGACCCAAATAACTTATATGAATTATATTAAATTAAAATAAATTTATATTTCTAATAATATATTTAAAATGTGTATAAAATTTTTTAAATACTATAATATTGTAATACTTAATATTTTTTAATTGGAATTATAAAATTAATATTAAATATTATTCATATTTATTTCTTGCATTATCGTATAAATGTAATATATTGAAATTATTATCTTATCAATTATTTAATAATTTTTTAAAATTCTATGAAAGAATAAATTAATATTAAATTAATAATTAAAATTTTTTTAAAATATTTGGAATATTCTAAGATAATGATAACCTTTGTGTATTTATTATATTTTATTTTTATTAAATATTATATATGATAAAAATTTTATATTTAATAAATATTATAAATTTGTTCATTAAGATTATATTTTTATTTTATTATTTCTTTCGCCTTTTCCCTTTACCTCAATGTCTCTCAAAATCTCTTGCTTCCTTCTCTCTCTTATTAGCAATCTCTATTTGTCTCTACATTCTTTATCTCTTAATATTTTTGTTAGCCTCTCTTGCTTCTATCCTTATATAATTATTTATTTCTCTCTTTTTCATTTTACTAATTATTTCCATATCTCCACCATGTTCTCTCTTTTCTTTTTCTCTTCATTAAATGATTCCACATCGATCTCGATTTTGCTTTTATCAATCCATGTCATTCTTTTTCTCTTTTGGAGTAATTATCTACATTTCTATTATCTCATTTTTAGATCATCAATTAATAATATTTTAGTAATATCTTATTTTTTATGCTTTCATATATAATATTTATGATAAATATATATTTTATGATTTATATTTATTATTTTATTTTTTTACTCATAAAAATATTTCAATCTCAAAGAAAATCAAATGTATTAATGTATACATTATAAAAAATTATAGTTTATGTAATATTTTCTTAATTCTATTTAAATAAAATCTTAATGTCACAATTTATTATGATATGTAAAATAAGAATTTTTTTAAAAGTATATATTCCTGACATTTTGGAATGTTTTAGAAAAGGATTATTATTTTAAAGACAATAACAACATAACAACATTTTTTTCTTTTATATGGATGTTCAACTTAACCAACAATATATCATTGGATCTCATTTGATCTCCAAAGTTAAGCATGCTTTGTGAGAGTACTAATGGGATATATGAGCTCTTCCTTAGTCATCATGTAGCACCAATTTTTTATAGCATTCTTTTCCAATGAATAATAATTTCTTTTATTGACATGTTAATGTTTAAAAAATTAAAATCTAAAAAATTATTGCTTATAATAATCATTTTTGTAATATAATATCAATAATAACTTTATAATATTATTTTAAATTTTCAAAAGTAATAAATATGACCCATCATGTGATATGATAGAATAATAACTTTAATATAAATCAATATTGTTTAAAATAAATTATATAGATTATTACCAATTATAATAAATTTATGTTTGTAAAAGTTAATATATGTTATGTAGAGAATTTCTTGGACATATTAATATTATATTATTAAATATTGGAAATTTTAAAATTATATTAATATTGTTAAATATTATTGATATTTATTATATATATTACATCATATAAAGATAATATATTAAAATAATTTAACTATTTACTATTTAATTAATTTTTTGAAATAACATTAAAACAAATCTCTCTTATGGAATAGTTTAATATATAAAATTAATAAAAAAATAATATTTTATTATTTCTATTTCATACATATTTAATCTTTTAATAAGAATGTGAATATGATGGAAGTAAATCTTTTTTATTAATATCTACGCTTTAAAAAGAATAGCTTACATAATTTTATGTTAAATTTGATATAAAAAAGTATTAATATTAAAATATAATATTTCATATATATAAGAATTTTTTTTTTAAAAATTCATATAATTAATAATTCAATGCATTTTAGAAGATTTTGATTTTCTACCTAATAATAATCACATATCGATAATTTTTTTTATAAAAATCCATTTTGTAAAAAGTGATAATTGGTATTAATAACTTTTAAAAGTAAAAAAAAAATTGTTATAAATGATGACTTCTAATTAATATTTTGGTAATATTACAAAAAAAAACTTGATAATATTATTCTTAATTTTATATAATAATAAATATTGCACATCATTTGATATAAAAAAATAATGTCTTTAATTTTGTTTAAAATTGAGGAAAATAACCTATATCAATTAAAATGAAGTATAATTAAATTATGTTTTTATTAGTATATATGTTGTGTATAAAATTTTCAAAATAAAATAATACTATATTATTCAATAATTGAATTAACAAATTGTCTCACTAATGTTAAATATTATTTACTATTACCATGTATATTACATCACAAAAAGGTAACATATTAAAATAATTAATTTATTAATTATTTAATTAACTTTTAGAATTTTAACTATGAATAAAATATTATAACTTTGATTGTCAAAATGGTCTTTTAATATTTGTGATATTTTAAATTAATAATAAACCTAAATTATATTTCTTATTTTTTATTATTAAATATTATAAATGATTAACTTATTATATTTATAAATTTTATTAGTTTAATTGCTATTATTAAAAAATTATTTCATTATTTCTCTCACTTTATTCTCCTTAACCTAATCCTCTCTCCTTCTCTCACATTTTACTTTCTTTTATTATCAACAACTTATTGTCTCTTCATCCCGTATCTCCATATATTTTTCTTAGCATCCAATGCTCCTTTATCATTCCCCATTTTCTAATTTCTCCTACTTTTATATATTTTTATTTATTCTATCTATCTACATTATATCCTTTTTAACTCGTCAACTAAAATATTTAGGAAACCACATGCATTAAATTTTTTAATATATAATATTTATCATATATATATTTTGTATTCAAATTTATTACATAACTTAAATTTTTTATTTATCAAAATTTTAACATTGTCAAAAAAACCTTGCATATTGTTATTTGCACAATAAAAAATAATAATTTATGTAATTTTTTTATTAAATTTATGAAAATAAAAAATTTATATTACAATATATTATGACACATATAATAAGCTTAAACTTTTTAAAGTTGTATATGACATAATAATTTATGAACTATTTGAAATGGTTTATTATCTTCAAGACAATAATAAGTAAGTACTAAAGTCTTTCTATTATATGCAGGTGCGAGCACACCACCATTATAACGTTGGATCTCATTAGACCTCCAAAGTTAAGCATTTTTGGTGGGAGTACTATTATGATGGGTGACCTCTTGAGAAGTCCTATTATAAATATGTCTTGTAACATTTATTTTTCTAAGGGATGACAATTGATTTTGTTAACATGTAAATGTTAAAAAAATTAAATTATTACAAATGATAGTTTATAATAAAAATTTTATTAATTAGATATTAATAATAATTTTATAACATTATTGCCAATTTTAGATAATAATAAAAATGACACGTCATATTATATAATAGAATAATAAATTTAATTTTGTTTAATATTTGGAAAAATAATTAATATAAATTGTAATAAATTAAAATTAATTTATGTTCACATTAGTATAAACATGTCATCTAAACAACTTTTTAAAATTTTAATAAAATAATTTAATATTTAAAATAAAATATTATTTAAATATTTTTCATATTCTAAAATAATAATAAACCTTCAATAGATTTAATATATTTATATTATGAAATATTATATATGATTAACCCATTTTATTTAACAAATAATATAAGTATAATTATTAAGATTTATTATTTATTGAATTATTGCTCTTACTTTTGTCTCTTTATAACAATGTCTCTCACATTCTCTTAATTTCTACACTCTTCTATTATCATTCTCTTAATTGTGTCTTTATTTTCTCTCTTTATATAATTGGCATCAAATTCTCATTTATAATTCTTTAATTTCTCATTTCCCTTTCTTTTTTACATTTATTATTTGTTTTCTCAATGTCTTTTGTGATTCCTTGTCATTTGTATGCATGTGCAGCCATGCCAATATTATAGAATTAGGACTCATTAGAACTCCAAAGTTAAGCAAGCATGGGCAAGAGTGCTGTCGGGATTGGTGACCTCGTCAGAATTCGTCATGTTCTACAAAAAATTTAATAATGTTCCATTTTTGAATGAATGACATTATATTTTTAATAAAATATTAATTTTAAAATGTCTAGCTATTGTAAATAATAATTTAGAACTACCATTTTTAATTACTTTTTATTAATATATTAATTTAATTATTATTTTTTTATATAATAATAAATATAATGCATAATAATTTATAATAAAATATAATTTTGTTATAGTTTAGTGTTGGGATAAATAAGTTATATAAATTATAATATAGTAGAAAAAATTTATGTTTATAATTTTATCTATGTAATATGCTTTAACTTTTTTAAAAATAGTAATATTATATTATAGAATTTTCGAAATCTAAAATTATATAATTGATGCTAAATATTATTTTATTTACTATCTATTGTACATCATATAAAGATAATATATCAGAATAATTATATTAACTATTATTTTACTAAAATTGATTAATTAACATATTAATAAAATAATATTTAATTAATAGTTTAATAATCTTTTAATATTTCTAGTATTGTAAAATAATAATAAAAGTAAAATATTTCTTCTATTTTATCATTATTAAATATTATATATTATTTACTTATTATATTAAAACATTATTATCAATTTAAATATTATGATTTAATTTCTGTTTCGTTATTTCTCTCACATTTTTCTCACTTACTACTCTTTCTGATTATCATTCTCTTGTTTATTTCTTCATTCTCCATCGTGTCTTTTCTTGGCCTCCAACTCTCCTTTATTATTATTTACTTTCTCATTTCTCTTTCTCTCTCTTTTACTTTTTCATTTACTCTCTTTATGCCCTATATATTCTCTCTTTCCTTTTTCTCTTTAATACTTCATCTTCATCAATCTCGATTACTATTTTCCCCTCTTTTTTTCTCTTATTAATTCGTGACTTTCTCTCTTTTTTATAAAACAATTTTTTTTATCTCTATTATCTTTTTTCAGTATATCAATTAAGATTATTTAAGATATCTTTCATGTTTTAAAACTTATAAACACCATTTTAGTAATTAATTCTTAATAATAACTTTATAAATTACTATCAAATTCATATAACAATAAATATGAGACATCATGTGATATAATAGAATAATAAAATTAATATATTTTTTTATTTAGTAAAACAACTTATTTAAATTACTTTAAATTAAAACTAATTGGCATTTATTATAGTATATATAACATTTATGTAAAATTTTTTAATTACTCTTTAGTGTTATTTACATTTATTACAAATAATATGTGACATAAAGATAATATATTTAAATAATTTTATTTATTTATTATTGAATAAAGTTTTTTTCTTTTAAGCATGGCTTTTTCAATATTATATTAATAACAAAAATATTCTTTAAATTTTTGGAATATTCTAAAATAATAATGATGCAAAAATTGTTTTTTTATTATACTATTATTATCAAATATTGTATATGATTAAATTTTTATATTTAATAAAGATTATAACTATAATTTTCATGATTATTGTTTTTTTTAATTATTTCTCTTACTTTATCCTCTTTACTTAGTGTCATTCATATTCTGGCTTGAATCCCTCTCCTATTATCATTCTTTATTTTTCTCTTCATAATCTATATCCTTATATTTTTCCTGGCCTCTATCTTCTCTATTATTCTCTTTCATATTTCTCTCTCTAAGACTTTTGTGTTCTTTCTTTTCTTTTTCTCTTTATTAAATCTTTTCTGATATCTATCTATTAAAAGTTTTTTTTTTAATTTTTTGATCTTATAAATCTATCTTCCTCACCCATTTGTAGAACAATTTTCACTAACACTATTATTTCTTTTTTTGCACATCACTTAATAATATTTAGAAAATTTCTCAAGTTGTATAGTTTATTATATGATATTTATGAATAAAATATATTTTTTTATTTTTTATTTTTTAAATAGTTTAATTTTTTATTTAAGATTATTTAAATAAAATGAAAGAAAATTATATATATATATATATATATATATATATATATATATATATATATATATATATATATATATATATATATATATTATTGTTTATGCTATCAAAAAAAATATATTATAATTTTTTTTAATTTTAGAACAATAAAATATTTATATTAGAATATATGAAAACATGCACAATAAGCATAAATTTTTTTAAAGAGCTTTTCGAAGTGAAAACTTGTTTGTGAATCTCATAAAGTTCATTAATTATGTTTTTAATTTATTTTTTCTAATTTTTGGATTGTATTGATTTTAAAGAAATCGTTATAAAAATAAGTTCACATTTACCGAAAACTTTTTTTTATTAAAATCATAATTTATAATTTTTATAATGAAAATAAAAGGCTAAATGCTACTACAAAATTTTCACGTATTTTTGTTAAAATTAGAACTTATGGCCATCTCCATTTGAGGTCAATAAAAGAACAATAGTAAAGAATTACACCTTGAGAATTTTGTTAATCTTTACTTATATCCAATATGTAATTACCTCAATACTAACTCATTTTTTTGTGAGATGAAACATAACCTAGGCTTTCATAAATGTACAATCACCCAACTCAGTTAGTAAGAAAAATATCACTAGAAAAATTTAAAAATTTCATATGTGTGTTGATTTATGTGTAACATCATGAAGAGCTCAAAATTAAGAAAATGAAGGCTTAGTAGAACTATTAGGAACTTGAAATAATTTCTATATTTTATTATTTTTAAATATTATATATTAATAAATTATTATTTTTAATAAATATTAATATTTTAAATATAAAGATTTAATTTTTATTTAATTATTTTTCTCTATTTATTCTTTTTATCTGAATGTCTCTCACATTCTTTCACTTTATACTTTCTCCTATTATAATTCTTTTATTTTTCTCTTCATTCTTTATCCTCCTATATTTTTCTTATCATATCTCTCATTGACCTTTCTCTATAATCTAATTTCTATCTCTTTCACTTATTTATTTATTTTTCCTATCTTTTGTATCTTCTCTTTTTTTATTTTATTAAGTGATGTATCATCTCTCCTTTTTATTTATTTTTTTGTATTTTTCTCTTATTAATTCAAAACTTTTTTTTCTCTTATAAAATACTTATCACTCTTTCCATAATCTCTTTTTATGCCCATCAATTAATAATATTTAAGAAATGTTTATGTCACATACTTTAATATATATTATTTATGATAAATATATTTTTTATCATTTATAATTGGTACATAATTTGTTTTTTCATTTTTGAGAATGAAAGAATAATGGAAGGCAATCTTATGTTTTAATGTTTATAATATCAAAAGTAATAGTTTAAGAATTTTTTATTCTTTTTATACAAATAAAATGTAAATATTATAATATATCATGACATAAATAATAAGCATTATTTTGTTAATAATGGATATACATGATAACTTTGAAACATTTGGAAATTGTTCATTATCCTAAAGACAGTAATCACATATCAATCGTTTTTTCTTTTGTATGCATAAGCAACCAGATCAACACTATGACACTAGATGTTATTTCACCCCAAAAGTTAAGCATGCCTTGGTGAGAGTAGTATTGGCATCGATGACCTCTTGATAAGTCCCCATGTTGCACCTATTTTTCATAATGTTTTTATTTCCATCATATAATAATTTATTTTAATAAAATGTTAATATTTAAAAATAAGTTATTATAAATTAAAGTTTATAAATAATATTTTGATAATTATTTACTAAAAGTCACTTTATAACATTATCAGAATTTTATATAATAAAATATATAGTATATCAAATGATATAATAAAATAACAACTTTAACATAGTTTAATATTTAAAACAATAACTTATATCAATTATAAAAAATTATAATTAATTTAAATTTATAATAGTATATATCTATGGTGTATGCAAAATTTTTCAAGAATAATAATATTATATTATATAATATTAAAAATATGAAATTATATCACTAATATTAAATATATTTTTAGTTGTTGTCAAAATTATTTATTATTTCTCAATTATTATATTATTTATAAGTATATGTTAAAATATCCTAGGCTTATAAGGTCAAATAGAACTCAGGCTTTTACAGAGCTTAGTCAATTAAAAAAGGGAAAAAATGTAGTAAGAAACCAATTTTTTATAAAAAAAGTAAAAAATTTCTTATGCCTGCTCATTAGTTTTTAAAAGGCATGAAATGCTCAAAAGTTTGATAAGAAGAGGAAATGAAGACTTAGAAGAATTATGTTGACATGGAAAATTTTGAAATTTTGAGCAATCATATGCCATATGTATCGCCAAAGGAAATTTATGCCAGTACAATTTGATGCATCTCTTCTTTGAGATGTTAAAAGCTTTCATGTTCAATGGTAATTTCATTCACAATGATTAAATATTTATAGAATATGTTTCATAATAGTTGTTAAAAAGTGAATGAAAAGTTTACAAGGAAGGAGCTTTAAAAAAGCTTAAAATAATCATAAAATATCCTTCCAAATTGGCTATTGTAATACAATAATTGTGGTTAACGAATTAAAAATTATGTAGGATTTATTGGAGCAATTGGGATGACACAAAGGAGATGTCATCAGTCCAATCAAATGTTGCAAGGGCAAATAAGCTCTGTACATTCAGAGCAAGCTTTATTTGATTGGGGCCATTCGATCAGGTTCAATGAGATCAAGAACGTTTGATTAATAAATGGCAAAATCAATATTAGATATGAATCATAGCATTCAATTGGGGGATATTTAACTCGTCAAATCAATGATAAATTATTTAAAAAAGAAAAAATAAAAATAATTGCTTGATGCTGTCGGATGAGATAAAGACAATCGAATGGAACAATCGATCATAGTGGATGAAGTAGTAAGCATTTGATTGGCTTATCAAATGGTGGTTGGTTTTGAATAAGATCACTGTTTAAAGAGAGAGGTGATCTCCATCATGCAATTGAGAAGATCTGTGATAAGACGTTGTTGAGCAATGTCAATTTTGGATGCAAACGGTTGCAAGTTGCGTAGTGTCACATTGCAAGCGAGGAAACCTATTTGATTTTTATGAGCATTCTCTTAGGTATAACATACGAACTTAATGTTGGATGGCTTCAAAATTATGTAATCTAAAATTAGTCGCATCGTTAGAATTGTATCTTATGGGTTTATCCATGTTTTAACACATTCCTTACTTATATCTTGTTCGAGTGCTTCCCAATTTGATCTAATGCCTTACACCATTCAGTTATGGAATTTGCAGTGAACTAGAATGGGTGAAGCTAACCTGGATTTGACTTTCTTTACTTATCGTATGCTAGGGCTTACGCTCAGGCTAAGATTTTGTCATTCAAGAACAACTTGAGATAATGCATAAAATTTTTGTATTTATTTATCATGAAAGTTCTAATAGAATTATGTTTTTCATGTAATAAAGACTTGACAACCAACTTAACTACAATTTGGAATAAAGATAAAAGTCTTACGCTCGAGCTTAAGCTCATCCTTAGACTTTTGCATTTGAGCACAGCTTAAGATTTGGCATACATATTTTTTGGTAATTTATTTATAAAAATGTTAATAGAATTATTGTTCCTAATTACTTAATTTTTAATAATTAACTAAAAATAAAATTTGATAAAAATAAGAAAGTATTATTTAATAAATGTAAAACTTATTTAAAAAGGCACTATTTTTGTATCAATTAATATTGTAATATTTCAACTAAGAAAAGAATTGAGAGATTGAAAAATTGTGTTCTACTCAATTGTTAAACCAAGAAAATAATTGTTAAAAACTAATGCGTAGAAATATTGAAATATATTAATATTATATTTTAAAAAAATAAAAATCTAAAATTATATCACTAAAGTTAAATATTATTGTCCTTAGGATTTAATCACCTAATCAAACTAGTATCTTATTGGTGCATTAAAGTTTTGACTCATTCCATATTTTTATTTGGTTCTAATACTTCCCAGTTTGATCCAATGCCTTTCACCATCATGTTCAAGAATTCATTGTGAACTAGAACGGGTTGACCTGATCTAGTTCTAACTATTTTTACTTACCCTATGCTAGAACTTATGCTCTGCCTGAGACTTTTGCTTTCATGTAGAGCTATGTATGTCACATAATTATTTTATATTTCTTAAATTATGAAAATATTAGTTGAATTAATTTTTCTTTATGAAATCAACATAAAATAATAAACCAAACAAAGAATTTGCAAAAATACAAAAGTATTATGCTTGGACTTTATCTTGGCTCAACGCATTTACAATCAGGCACAACATAGAATGTGGCATAAAATGTTCTATTTATTTTATTATGTAAGTTAAATAAAATTATATTTTCATATAATAAAGATTTATTGTTCAAACTAACATCAAATTTGGTAAAAATATACAAGTTTGATTTAACTAAAGAAAAAATGATAAAAAAATTATAACAAATGAACGAATAGTTTAAGTTGGATTTGACATAAAAAAATATAGGTAAAGAAAAAATGAATCCTATTTCTTTGCTTAATCAAGATCATTAGGCAACTTAGATGCATAAAAAAGATTTGCATGTTGTTGGTCTTCAAAGCTTGTTGAACACTCTTAGGTGGCTTGAAAACCACAAGTTTTCCATGTTCAAATTGCAAAGCTTGTTCTTTAATTATAAAAAAAAATTACAATAAACAAATAAATTAAAACGAAATTCTAAATATTTAATGTTTGAAACATTAAAAATAAGTGTAGACCAACACATATGTTTAATTGTTTAGAAAATTTTAGCAATAGTTTTTTTGTTCAAGACAATAATAAAAAAACTACAACTCTTTGCCATTTTCATACATGTGTGACCACACCAACATTATAGCACTAGTACTCTTTAGAACTCTAAGTTAGACATGCTTTGGTGAGAGTAGTATTTGAATGGGTGACCTCTTTAGAAGCCATTATTCTACTACTTATTTTATAACATTTCTATTTCTAATGAATGACAACTGATTTTAACTTATTAAAGTTAAAAAATTTCAACTCACCAATTCCTTTCATCTACTCTATGTTCTCTCTTTTTTTCCACATCAATAATATTGTTTTATGTCTATCTATTACTATTTTACTTACTATTTAATAATTATCATTCCATGACTTTTTTTATCTTGTAGAATAGTTATCTTTTTTCAATTATCTCTTTTTTAGCCTATCAAATATTAATATTTAAGAAATCTCTCATCTTGCATACTTTATAATATAATATTTAGTAGAAATACATACTTTATAATATGTCTTTATTATATAATTTAAATTATTATTTATAAGAATTATAACATTATTGAAGAATACTTTAAATAATAATTTGTATATTATAAGAAATAATATTTTTATGTAATCTTTTATTAATTTTATGCAAAATAATTTATGATATAAAAATATGCTAAAATATGTAGTGGGCATAAAATGTTTTTAAAAATGTGTATTATAGATAAATTAATAAATTTTTGAAATGGTTCATTATCTCTATGAAAAAAATATCATAGCTATAATTATTTCCTTTTATATCAAAATTCGACGACAAAAATATTATAATAGTGAATCTAATGAAAACTTAAACAATAACCATGCTTGGGGGATAATAATATGAAGATAGGTGACCCATTGAGAAATCCATACGTTGCACCTATTTTTATTTGCATTTCTTTTTTGTAATAAATAACAATTAACTTTAATAGCATGTCAATATTAAAAAATTAAATTATTATAAATAATTATTTTTAATTAGTATTTGAGTAATTGATTATTAAAAATAACTTTATAATATTAATTTTCAATTTCATATAATAATAAATAAAGCACATCATATGTCATAATTAAACAAAAATTTAAATATTATTTCAAAGTTAATAAAATAACATATTTCAATAATAATAAGTTAGAATTAATTTATATATGTTATGTTTAGAAATGTCTATGTACAGAAATATTATTTTTATAGGGTATTAAAACTCTAAAATTATGTCATTAATGCAAACTAATATTTATATTTATTATATATATTACAACCCATAAACAAAATGTTTTTGAAGAATAATTCTATTTAAAATTTAATAAGGATGTTTAATTAATGTATAATTTAAATAATATTAAATTATTATTCAAAATGTTTATAAAAATTTTGTAATACTGTAAATAACAATATACATCAAATATTGTTTATAATTTATTATTACTAAATCTTATATATGATTAAATTATTATATTTAATAAGTATTATAGCATTAATTTTTAAAATTTAATTTTTATTTATTTATTTCTCTCACTTTATGACTTTATTTCAAAATTGCTCACATTCCCTCACTTCCTTCTCAATCTTATTTTAATTCTTTTATTTTTCTCCTCTTTATCACAAATTTTTCTTCACCACATTCTCTCATATATTCTTTTCTAGTTTCTCGTTTCTTTCTCTTTCACCCTTTTTATTTGTTGTCTTTATCTTCGCTTTGTTCTTTCCTTTCATTTTCTATATATTAAATCATCTTGCATCTCTCTCCATTTCTTTTTTCTTCTCTATTTTACTCTTCTTAAACTATCTTTCTATCCCACTTGTAGCATAGTTATCTACATCTTTGTTATCTCTTATTATGTCTATAAATTAAAAATATTTAAGAAATCTCTAATATTACATAGTTTAAAAAATAATATTTTTGAAAAATATATATTTTAATATTTATGTTTGTTGCATAATTTATTTTTTTTATAGGAGTGATAATGTTATCAAAAATAATTATTTAAGTAAGTTTTTAATTAATTATATAAATATATATTATATTGTTATTAGAATTTATTATGTCATAATAAAGAGTATGCGATTTTAGAACTGCATATTGAAGTGAAAAATAATGTGAATCTAAGAAAAGGGATTAATTACGGTTTAAACTATTTTGTTTTTTTTTGGATTGTATTTATTTTAAAAAATTCATTAAAAAAATAATTTCGTGTTCATATAAAACTTTGATTTACAAACTTAATAATTTATAACTTTTATAATAAAAATAAAATTGAAAATTATGTACATAAATTTTTAGTTTGTTTGGTTGAAACAAGAATTCAGACAACCCAAAAAGTACTCCCATAAAAACTACACTTGTAAAAGAATTACAGCTTTAGATTATTGTATAAGGTTTACTTCCATCATTTTTTCTTTTATATATTGACTTATGACCTGAGTTGTTATGAAATCAACCCAAAATCAGTTTTTTATGACATCAAAACAAACCCATACTTTAGAAATTATCGAGCAACCCATTTAAAAAGAAAAACAAAAATGAGCAAGCAAAAATTTTGGTAAAAAAGTAAAAATCTTCTTATGCTTGTTGCTAAATGTTAAAGGGCATGAAGAGCTCAAAATTAAAAAAAAGAATTAAGGGAATTAATGCTTAGAATAATTAGGCCTTGTTAGAAGAATTTTTAATTTCAAGTAGGGTAAGTTGTAGGTGATGCAAGAGGAAATTTATGCTAATAGAATCTGATGTAGCCCTTTTATGAGATATTAAAAACATATTCTTGTTCATTAGTCATTTCATTCAAAATATTTCAAATTTATAGAAATGTTTTTTCATAGCGATCAGAAAGAGACGGGAAAGCTATTACTAATGTAACTTCCAAATAACTCAAAAGAATCATAAAATATACTTCCAAAATAGCTGTTGGAAAGTGGCATAATAATAGTTAGTATTTTTAGCCCTTCAATTTGATTCACTTTGGCTATTAGATTAACAAAAAGGAGATGTCAGGCACCAAATCAAACTCTATAAAAGGAGATGAATTCTAGATTGTATGATCAAGCTAATTTTGATCACGTCTATTCGATCAAGTTAGAGGAGATCTAGAATTTCTGATTAATCAACAAGAAAATTAGGATTAGATATGGATCATACAATTCAAATATGAGACATATGGATCATGAGATCAAAGAAAAATTATTTCAAAATGAGGAAATAAAAATAACCAGATAATGAAGGATAAGATAATGATCAGTTGATAGTTAAGTTTGTTTCAATAGATGGAGCAGTATGCATCAGGTTGGCTTGCCAAATAGACAACTGGATTGATTGAAATCATTGTTTGAAGATGAAGGTGATCTCACTTTGGGATAGAGAAAATGTGCAATCGGGTGGTGCTGAGTTCTATTGATTTTTTGTTAGAGATTTTCTTAAGGGTAATAGTTCGACAATGTTAGTGAGGAAATTTATTTGGTCTTTAAAAAAATTCCCTCGAATGTAACTTACAAACAAAATATTCTTTACTTCGTCATTTTTCATTGGATAAATCATTTGGTTAGACTCATATCATATAGGCTTATCCATTTTTGGCTCATCCAACTTATATTTTATACGAATGTCTCCCAGTTCTATCCAATTAATTTCTAATTTATTATCTATATTATGTCATATAGAAATAACGTTTTAGAACAATTGTATCATTATATATTTAGTAAATTTTTTAATTTTAATTATGAAAGATTAATATTAATTTAAAAGTAAAAATATTCTTGAAATATTTAAAATATTTCAAAATAATAATAAATTCTCTAAATTTCATCGTCCTTCTCTACCCTCGTATATTTTTTTGTCCCCCAACTCCCCCTATCATTCCTCACATTCTCATTTCTCTTTCTCTTTCACTTTTTTATCTATTCTATTAATCTCTTATATGTTCTCACTTTTCATTTCCTATTCATTAAATCATCCCTCATTTGTCACTATTAATATTTTGCTCTCTATTTTGTTCTTGTCAATTCATAACTTTCTTTTCTTTTTATAGAATTGCAAAGTCTACATTTTGCACATCATATGACATAACAAAATAATAACTGTAATACAATTCAATGTCATATGAAATAGATTATCTCAAATATAAAAAATTAAGATAAATTTATATTTATAACCGTACATATATGATATGTAAAACGTTAGTTCAATATGGTAACATTATGCAATAAAGCATTAGAAATTAAAAATTATATCATAAATAATAAATGTTGTCTATATTTATTATCTATAGTATGTCATATATAAAAAGTACATTTAAACAATTATATCATTTAGTATTTGATAATTTTTTGAATGTTTGAAGGAATAAAATAATATTAAATTAAAATTCAAAATATTCTTTAAATATTTGAAATATTCTAAAATAATAAAAAATACAAATATTTTTTTATTTTATTATTAGTAAAGGTTAAAATGACGAATTTTTTATATTTAGTAAATATTACAAATTAAACTATTAATACCTACTTTTATTTAATTAATTTTCTCATTTTTTTACTTTTTATCTAAATGTCTCTCATATTCTCTCACTTTCCTTTCTCTAATTATCATTTTCTATTTGTCTCTTTATTTTCTATCTCTATATCTTTCTTGGCCTCCCTCCTGTATCATTCTTAACTTTCTAATTTCACACCCTTTTATTTATTTATTTATTCTCTTTATCTGCATTATGTTTTCCCTTTTCTTTTTTTTCATTATCTTTTCTCACCTGTATTTATTATTATTTCTTTCACATTTTTTCTCTTATCAATATGTGTTTTCTTTCTCTTGAGAAATAATTTTCTTCATCTCTATTATACATTCTTTAGCCCATCATTTAAAAATATTCAAAAAACTTGTCATGTTGCATTGTTTAAAATATAACATTTATGATAAATATATATATATATATATATATTATTTCTTTTATATTTTTTTTTTTATTTATAAGAATGAAAAAATAATACTAAAAAATCAAATATTTTAATATTTTGTAATAAAAAATATTTGTTCCTATAATTTCTTTGTAAGTTTTACAAAAATAAAATATTTATATTATAATATATTATGACATATTTAGTGAACCTATTTTTTTGAAAGTACATATTAGGTAAAAATGAGTGTGTGAATCACTCAAAAATAGTGAATTATTGTTTTAAACTACTGTTTCAAACTTTTGGATTGCCTCTTTTCCAAAGAATTGATTATAAAAAAAAATAATTTATAATTTTTATAACGACAAATAAAAGCTGAAATTACACCTCAAACTTTTTAGGTGGTTATGTTACAACAGTAACTTACATCCACCCCCAACAAATATTGAAAAAAACTCTACTACTAAAAGGATTACAACAAGAGGTTTTTGCTCAAGGTTTACCTCAATGCTACTTGCTTTTACAAGTTCAACTACAACCCAAGTTTTTGCAAATGTGGAGTCGTCCAACCAAAAAAAATAACAAAAGCACAACAAAAAAATAATTTTTGATAAAAACATAAAAATTTTACTACTCTATTTCAAACATGTAAAAGGGCTAAAAGAGCTCAAAATTATGAAAAACAATTATGAAAATGAAAGCTTAGAAGAATTAGGCCAAGTTAAAAGAATTTTTTATTTTTAGTACTCATAAGTCATATTTTTACTACTAAAGGAATTTTATACCATCAAAATATGATGCAACCCTTCTTTGAGATGTTAAAATACTATTAACATTCATAATTAATTTCATTCACTAAGTTAGGTATTAATTTAAAAGTTTTTTGTCATAGCCATTGGGAAGTGAGTTAAAAGTTGTTACAAAAAGCAACTTCTAAGTAGCTTTAGGTGATCTTAAAGTGTTGTTCTCACAGGGCTACTATAATGGAATAATAATGGCTAGTGATTTTGCCATTAGGTGGGATTGACTGGAGGCATGATATTAGTATAAAGGAGATCTCAACCATCTAATCAAACTCTGTAACAGACAATGAGTTCTAGATGATCAGATCAAGCTTGATTTGACCAGACTATTCAATCAAGTTAGATAAGATCTAAATCATTTTATTAATCAATGGTAAAATTAGGGTTGGATATGGACTATAGGATTCAAACAAGAGAGATCTAGGACATCACATCAAGCATAGATTTTTTTGATAGGGGGAAATAAAAATAGCATTTCGATGAAGTTGGATGAGAAAATGACCATCACATGGATCAATCAATTTAGTAGATGAAGCTGTAACCATATGATCGACTTATCAATTGGAAGGTTGGATCAGTTAGGATCACTATTTAATGGCAAAAATATGCTATAAGATGGTGCTGAGCACTGTTATTTTTCGATGGAGTCTATCACAAAGCAAATCCACATTATATGAGAGGAAACTTGTTTGTTTTAAATAAGTATTCAACATGGTATAACAAAAAAATCTAACATCGACTAGCACCACCTTTTTGCACTCAGGATTTAATCACCCAAATATACTCGTATCTTATGGGTTTATTTAGTTTCATTGCATAACACACTTACATTTTGTTCAAATTCTTCCTAGTTTAATCCAACGCCATTTTCCATCGAGTTCAAGAATTTGTTGTGAATTAGAATAAGTTGGTGTGATCTCAATTGGTCTTTTTTCCTTATGCTTAAGCTGAGCTTGAGACATTTGCATTTTGGCAAAACTTAGGATGCTGCATAAAACCTTTTTATTTATTTAATTATTGAAATTTCAATAGAATTATTTTTTATGTAATCAAGAGTTAGAAATTAGACAAACATTAATTTGAAAAAAAATACAATATTCAAATGCTTGGACTAAAGATTGGCCTGAGAGTTTTTCATTTGGGTATAGCATGGGATGTCAAGTAAATTTCTTTTTTATTTAATTATGAAAATTTTCCTAGAATTACCTTTTTGATTTAGTAATGATTTAATAATCAACATAACATAGAATTAGGAAAAATTACAAACGTATGATTTAACTGAAGAAAGAATGAATAAAAATGGATTATGTCATATCAATGAATGATTTAAGTATGATTTAAAAGAGGAAAAGAGTTGAGAGGCCGAAAAATTTAGACATATTAAATGGCTAATTCAAGGTGATAATTAAAGAATTTAGATGAAAAGCTTGTTCATTACAAGTAAAACTATTTCACATTAAACAAGTCCATTAGACTGAAAGGTGAAGCATTTATGTCTTGACCAATCAAATACAAGTGTGACACAACACATGTTTGATAATTTTGAAAATTTTAGAAATGACTGATTATGTTCAAGACAATAATCATACAACTATGATTCTATCATTTTTATGTATCAGTGACCACACAAATATTATAGCACTGGATGTCATTAGAACTCTAAAGTCAAGATTGCTTGGTTGGGTGTAATATTGGGATGAGTAATGCCTTATGATGTCTTGATGTTTGAACAATTTTTTTTTTGTGGCATTCCTTTTTGTAATGAATGAAAACTTATTTGAATAACATGTTAATGTAAAAAATTAACTTATAATAAATGATAATCTATGAATACCATTTTAATAATTAATTTTTATTAATAAATTTATAACATTATTATTAAATTCATACAATAAAAATTTTTACATGTCACAAGATATAATAAAATAATAATTTTAATTTAGTTGAATATTAGGAAAAAAAACTTGCATGCAATATAATAAACTAAAATTAATTAATATGACAAATATTCTTTAAATATTTGTGATATTCTAAAATAATAACAAATCCCAAATTATTTTTATATTTTTATTACTATGGAAAAAATTCTTATTTATTAATGCCTATGTTACACAAAAAAAAACTTTTGTAAGTTTTTATTAATTCAATATAAATAAATATTGATATTAAAATATATTATGACTTACATAATAAATTTTTTTTAATAGTGCATATGCTCGAAAATTTTAAAAATTTTAGAAATAGTTCATTATCTTCAAGATAGAATAATTGTATGCATATCAAACAACTTGAGTATTATGATGCTATATCTCATCATAAATTCAAAGTAAAGCTTGCATGGCTGACAGTGGTAATTGAATTTGTGATGAGATTTGAATTTTCAAGTTGCAAATACTTTTTTCTAATGAATAATAATTTATTTTAATAGCAAGTAAATGTTAAGAAATTATATTATTATCAATAATAATTTATATTACTATTTTAGTAATTAATTATTAAGAATAATTTTGATAATATTATTATAAATTTTATAAAATAATAAACCTAAAATATCACATGACATAATAAAATAATAAATTTGTTATTTCTTAATATTAAGAAAAATAACTCATGTAAATTATAATAGGATAGAATTAATTTACATTTTAAAAAGTGTATATATATATATATATATATATAAATATAATATACAGAATTTCTTAAAAATAATAATATTATATTACAAAATTCAAAAATTTTGAATTACATCGTTAATATTAAATATTAATTGTATTTACTATTTATGATATGTCACATAAAGGTAATATATTAGAATAGTTAAATCTTTTCTTATGTATGTTTATCATTATTTATTTCTTTGTTTTGCTTTTATTAAACTACGCCTTTTTCTCCCTGTTATAGAATAGTTATCTCAATCATAATAAATACTTTAATATATATTATTTACGATTAATACATTTTTGTTTATTTATTTGTGTTACAAATTTTTTTTTAATAATGGTAGCATAATGGAAGAAAAACTTGTATATTAATATTATGTTATAAAAAATTATAGATAACATAATTTTTTTAAATTTATATAAAAAACATTTGATTTTAGAATAAACATAAAGTTTTTCTAAAGTACATACTGAAGCAAATATGAGTGTATGATTCCCTTAAAAGTAAGAAAATTAGGGTTTTAGCCCTATTTTTATTTCATTTTATTTATTTTAAATAATTTTTTAGAAAAGTAGTTTTATGTCTATTAAAATCCTTCATTTATAGAAATAATAATTAATAATTTGTATAATTAAAATAAAAGTTCAAATGGTAGACAAAATTTTTAGGTGCTTTGGTTCAGTTTGAACTTATGTCCACCCCCAACCATGGTAAGAACAAACTCCAGTTGTAAAATAATTACAACTTCAGGTTTTCCGTTATCCTTGACCTCTAACCTACTATATTTTATGAGTTCAAGTAAAAATTTTGGCTTTTATTAGCTCAACATTAACTCAGTTTATAATGAGGTGAATCATAACATAGGCTTTCAAAAATGTCATGTGACAATGCACTAAAGAAAAACAAATGTTGTAGAAAAGAAATTATAACTAAAATGTAAAACATTTGCTATGCTTATTTTATTGATGAATGTGAAAATGCATGAAAAGTATAAAATTATGAAAAGAATTAAGAAAATCAAGGCTTAGAATTATGAGGCCAAGCTAAAAGAATTTTTAATTTGAAATAGTCGTAAGCTATACATGCTTGTTGGGGAATTTGCATTCGTAGAATATGATATAGCCATTATTTGAGATGTTAAAATCTTGTTCAAATTCATTTGCCATTTCATTCAAAAGGCTTAGGAATTTAAGGAAACCAGTTTATCATAGCCATTAGAAATTAAGCGAAAAGATGTTACAAAGGAAACTTCCAAATAACTTAAAATAACATTAATATATTCTTCCAAAATACTAGCTACAATGTAATAATAATGGCTAGTTTTTGAGCTATTAGAAGGGATTAATTGGGCCCATTCGAAGACTTAGAGGAGATCTCAGTGATCTCATCAAATGCTGTAAAAGTGGATGAGTTCTGGATAATTGGATCATGCTGGATTTGATCAGGGTTATTTGATCAAGATGAGATCTAGACTATTCAATTATTCATTAGTAAAATTGAGATTAGATCTAGACCATGAGATTGAAATATTAGATATTTTAGTCATTATAACAATTATAGATTATTTAAAGAAATTGAAATAGAAATAGTTATCTCAGTAAGTCGCAAGAGATTCTGATCATCAGATAGATCAATCAGTTATAGTGGATGAGATAACAACAATCTGATCAGCATACCAAATGAATGATTGGATTGATTAATATTATTATTTAATGGTAGAGGGCTTCTAGATCTTGTGATCATAGAAAAAGTGTGATGGGACTAAATTGCTTTTTTCGTGCTAAGAATTTAAACATTTGGCCAAACTTGCAACGTACTGGTTTGTCCGTGTTTCACTTGACCTATACTTTTATTAAGTTTGAATGGTGCCTTATTTGATCCAATTCATTACTAGAACTGGTCAACTGGTTGCTCGAGCTTAAGCTTAACCTAAGACTTTTGCATTCAGTCATAGCTTGGGATGCCTCATAATTTTTATTATTTATTTAAATATGAAAATTTTATATAATTTTTTTATGTAATCAAGATTTAATAATCAGTGTAACATAGAATTTACCAAAAATAAAAAAGTATGACATAACTAATGAAAGAAACATTATAATATAGAATTACCTTAAATCAATGAATGGTTTGAGTATGATTTGAAGCAAGGAAAATTTTAAGTGATAAAAAAAATTAATTATGATAGCTTGCTAAATCAAGGAGATGATTAAAAAATTTAGATGTCAAAATATAATTTTAAATTGATATAAAATAATTGTCCCTTAAAACAAATAGTCCAACAATCTATTTCATAGTAAAATGAAATCATGTCAAAGCTAATGCATATGTCTTCAATCCTTAAAGCTTTGTTGAACAGTCCAAGTAGATTTGAAGAATTCGAATTCACCATATTAAAAGTGCATATCTTGTTCTTTCCATGAAAAACAATTTGAAACTTAATAAGCCCACTTGAATAAATGGCTAAACATTTAAAGCTTGACCTATTAAACACAAGACTGACCCAACACAATCTTGATTTTAAATTGGATTTATCAAATGATCCAGATCTCATCTAACTTGATCGAATGGCCTTGATCAAATCGAGCTTGGTCCAATCATCTTAAACAAATGCACCTTTACAGCATTCGATTAGACAGTTTAGATCTCCTTTGTGTCAATCCAATAGCTATATTCATCTCTTCCGAATGGCTAAATAACTAGCCAAGATTATGGCATCATAATGGCTATTTTGGAAGAATATTTTAAGATATTTTTAACTTGTTTGGAAGCAACTTTAGGAACATCTTTGCACTCACATTTTATTGGTTATGATAAAAGTTTTCTAAAAATACATAACCATTACAAACAAATTTACTAATGAACTTGAATAGGATTGTAACATCTAAAAGAAGAGCTACATTATATTCTATTAAAGAAATTTCCTTTATTGCACCTTACACTTACAACAATTTAAAATTACAAATTCGTCCAACTAAACTATGTTTTTTAAGCTTTTATCTTGTTCATTATTTCCATAATTTTGAGCTCTTTGTTTTGCTTTATATTCATCAATAAGCATAAGAAGGTTTTTATGTTTTTAACAAAAAATAATTTCTAGCAATATTTTTGTTTTTCTTTTGGGTTAAGTGGTCTGATTTTTGCAAAACCTTTAGTTGAATTGGATCTGATAAAAGACAAAGTATGGGTTGAGCTCGTAAATGTCCATGGTATAGTTGAACTATAAAAAAACCTCAGCTTTTTATTCTTCTACTAGTGGAGTCTTTCATGGTCTTAGTTGGGTAGGGGTTAACATAGGTTCTAGCTTGAACTAAAGTGCCTAAAAAACTTTATATAACATTTCTACTTAAAAATTCACCAAAAAATATAAATTATTATATATGTAAACAAAAGACTTTTATAAAAATAAAAAATTTAATAATTTTTTAAAAAATAAATATATTAAAAAAATAGTATAAAAGCATAATTTCCCCTTTTAGTGGGATTTGCAAACTCATTTTGAGCTAATATATGTACTTATAAAAAATTATAATATTATATATGTCATAATATTATCTCATATTAATACTTTATTTATGTAAAATAAATAAAAATTACATAAACTATCATTTTTGGTAACATAGACATAAATATATTAGATTTTTCGTTCATTAACATATAATTCTTATAAATAAGAAACTAAAAATATGCAAATAAATCTAAATAACAAAGAATATATTTAACCTAAATATTATATATTAAACTATTAAATAAAGAAGATTTTACTAATATTATTAATTGATTGGCTAAAAAATTGATAAAAGAGATCAAGGTAGCTGTTTTATAAGAGAAAAAATGATATAGATTGATCACAACAAAATAAAGATAAAAAAATAATAGACTAAAACAATGGTAGAATTAATGAGGAGGAAAAGAAAGGGGAAAAGAAATAGAGAGAATAAAAATAAATAAAAGATTGAGAGAAATGTAAAAGTAGAGAATGATATAGGAGAGAGAGGCCTTGAAAAAATAAAGAGATAAAAAATAAAGACAAAAATAAAGAATGATAATAATAGAGAGAAGAAAATTTTAGTCATTGAGGTAAAAGAAGTGAGGCAAATAATTAAAAAAAATTATGTAATTAAACTTAAAATATTTAATAAATAAAACTAGTTAATCATATATAATATTTATTAATATTAAAATATAAGAAGTAGTTGTGGTTTTTCTTTATTTAAGAATTTTTAAAATATTTAATAGATATTTTTGTGATTAATTTGATATTATTTTATTCATAATGAAAATAAAAAAATTTCTAAAAATTAAATAATATAATTATTTAAATATATTACCTTTATATGATGTAATAGAGATATAAATATTTAAAATATTAAAAATAATGATATAAATTTAAATTTCTAATTTTAAGTAAAAAAATATTACCATGTTTGAAAATTTCTATATTCATCATATCTATATTATTATAAATATAAACTAATTTTAATTTATTAGAATTAATATAGATACTTTTCTTAATATTAAATTATATTCCTTTTATTAATTTTATTATATTCTTTTTCTTAATATTAAATTATATTCCTTTTAATAATAATTACTAAAATGGTAATTATAAATTATCATTTATAAGAATTTTACTTTTTAGCATTAACATGTTATAAAAATAAAATTTCTTTCAATAGAAAAAAGCAATATGAAAAAATGTTTACAACATAAGAAGTTCTTGGGAGGTCACCCATTCTAAATATATGTTTACAATAAAATATATATTTACCATAAATATTATATATTAAGTAAGTAGTATAAGAGATATCTTAACTATTAATAATTGATAGGCTAAAAATAAGATAATTAAAATAGAGATAACTATTTTATTCGAGATAGAGAATGACAAAGAATGACAAGAGAAAAATGTAGAAGAAAATAACAATGGAGAGGGATTAGATAAGAACTAACGGAAAGGAAAATTAAAAGATAATTTAAGACATACAGTGAATAAATAAATAAGTCAAAAAGTGATAAAAAGTAGACAAGGATAATAATTAAAGAGAGAGGGTTAGAAGAATAGAATGATATAAAGATTGAAAATATAAATGGAAAAATGATAATGAGAAATAATAAAGTGAAAAAATAAAAGAGATATTGAGATAAAGAAAATAAAATCGGAGAACGAATTAAATAAAGATTAAATAATAAAAATTAAAATTGTAGTATTTATTACATATAATAACTTAATCATGTATAATATTTAAGAATAAAAAATTATACAAAATATTAGAGTTTTGCTTTAATTTTAGAAAATTTAAAACATTTACATAAAATTTGACAATTAATTTCACATTAAGGTTTTATTAAAATCAATTGTTGTTAATTGGAGAAAGAATTGCTATTAAAAATTAGTACAACATGAGAACTTCTCAGGATGTCATCCATCATAATACTACTCTTACCCAAGCATGCTTAACTTTGGAGTTGTAATGTGTTCTAGTGATTTTAATACTAGTGTGGTTGCACATGCATATAAAAGAAAAAACTAATAGATATGTGATTATTTTTTGAAAGATGATTAACATTTTTAAAAATTTTCTAAATTTTCAAGCAAATGTACTTTTAAAAAACATTTTATTTATTATATATCATAATATATTTTAATATAAATTATTTTTAATGTAAAATTAGTAAAATATTACATAAAAAATTATTTTGATAATGTACACTATAATACATAAAATTTTCTTCAATTATGATATTATTCTTATACGTAAAAAGTTAAATTATTTAATAAATATAAATGATGAAATATAAATTTATGATAAATATTAAATTCGTAGAGTATGCAATATTAAAGATTTAAAAAATATTATTAATTGATCGATTAAAAAAAATTTAATAGAAATAGAGTTAACTATTCTATAAGAGAGAGAAAGTTATGGATTATTGAGAGCAAAACAGATATGAAAATAGTAATAAAGAGAGATGAGAAATGATTTAATAAAGTTAGAACAAAAGAAGAAAACATAGAGGAGATAGATAGAACAAATAAATAAATATATAAGAGAGAGAAATAATATAATGAATATGGATAGATGAGAGATGGAGGCTAAGAAAGACTTAAAAAGATAGAGAATAAGAGAAAGGGAAAAGAATAATAATTAGAGAGAGGAGTGAGAGAACATTAGAAATAATAAATTAAAACATTAAATATTAATATTTTAACAAATAATGATTATTTAAAATTTTAAAAAATAAATTTATTTTTATTTATAATTATTTTTTAATATTCATAAAATTTAAAGAATATTTTTAATTTAATTTTAATGTTATAATATATAAACTTCAAAATAAAAAACTTAATTAAATAATGAATAATATAACTATTTTAATATATTATTCTCATATGATGTAATATAGATAATAAATATAATAAACATAATATTCAAAATATAATTTTAAAATAGTAATATTCTAAAATTTAATATTATTACTTTTAAAAAAAATTTATACAAATTTCATATGTATAACTATAAGCATAAGTTAATTTTAGTTAATTTTTACTATATAAGTTCTTTGCTCAGTATTAATCTATATTAAAATTATTATTTTATTATATAATGTGATATATCATATTTATTATTATATAAAATAAAATAATGTTATGAAGTTAATAACAATAATTATTCTTTAAAATAAAAAATATAAACTAATATTTACAACAACTAAATTTTTCAACATTAACATGCTATTAAAAACTATTATTCTTCAATACAAATTGGTAGAACATGAAGACTTCATTGGACGTCACCCATCCCAATACTACTCTAACTTAAGCATACTTAACATTCGAATTTTATTGAGACCTTGTGGTATATTGTTGGTGTGGTCACACATTTGTGTAAATGAAAATAATCATAGTTGTGTGACTATTCTTTTTTAAATAATGAAAATTTTGTAAAATTTTCTAAATTATCAAACATATGTGTTCTATCACCCATGAGTTTGATGGGTCAAGGCTTAAATATTTAACCCTTTATTCTATATGCTTGTTTACTGTGAAAAAAGTTTACATGTAAAAAGTAAGAAATGCATTCTGAATATAGAAAACTAATGGTCTTCAAAGCATATGGGATTCTTTAGCAAGCTTCAAAAATTTAAGATTTGTGCATCAAGTTTGATAAGGTTTTATTTACTATGAAACAAAAGTTAGCTTTTTTATTTTAAAGCCCACACCATTCGTATCTATTTCATATAATATTTAGGCATCTAAATTATTTAATCGTCCCCATAATTTAGCAAATAAGATTTTTTTGTCTCTCAATTATTTTCTTCATTCAAATCCTATATAAACAATTATTTGATTTAAAATTAATTTGTTTTTCAAATTCTTAGTTAGGTTGATTATCAAATCATAATTACATCAAAAAATAATTCTATTAAAATTTTGATGAATAAATAAACAAAAAAAGTTTTGTCAAAATCTCATGTAGTGCCCAATTGCAAATGTCTTTGTCCAAGCTTAGCCCCAAGCATTGCGTCAAGAAAAATAATCAGATCTAGACCAGGTCCACTTATTCTAGTTCATGGTGAATTCCTGAACTAGTTGGAGTAAGGCATTGGAATGAATCCAGAAGCATTCAAACCAAATTTATGTGAGGGATGCATCAGACCAAAATAAATAAATATGTTACATGTCTACCCTGGTGATTAATCCTTGTGCACACAAATTGAGATCCATTTAGCTTTGGCTTTGCAAGTCATACCTTGTTGAATGCTTATAAAGGACAAATGGTTCTTCCATTTTCTCGATCGCATAGTGGAGATCACCTTCATCTTTAAATAGTGATAATATTCATTCCAACAATCCATTTGATAAGCCGATCAGATGGTTTCGGCTTCATCTACTATAATTGATTAATCCATCTAATAATCGTGATGTTGTCTAAATTCATTGGATCCTATGTTTTAGTTTTTTTTTATTTTTAATAATCTATCCTTGTTCTAAAGACCCAGGTGTCACATGTTTGAATATTATGATCTAGATCTACTACTAATTTTACTATTGATTAATTGGATGATCAAAATCTTTTGACTTGATGAAATGGGTCTGATCAAATCTAGCATGATCAAATAGTGTAGAACTCATTTCCTTTTATAATGATTTAATGAATTGTTGAGATCTCCTCCACATTAATTCATCATCTTCAGTAAATGATGTCTAATGGCCAAATAACTAGCTATTATTTTGCCATTGTAGTAGCCATTTTGGAAGAATAGTTTAAGAACTTTTTAAGCTATTTAAAGGCCACTTTTCCAATCACTTTCTAATCATTTTGACAATTTTTTTCTATAAATATCTAAGTATTTTGAATAAAACAGTAAATCAAAGTGAATAAGATTTTAACATCTTAAGGAAGGGCTGCAAGACATTCTATTAGAAAAAAATTTCCTTTAGCAGCACCAACGACTTACGACAACCTGAAATTTAAAATTTTTTCAACTTAGCCTAATTGTGCTAAGCTTTTATTTACTTAATTATATTCATCATTTGGAGCTTTTCATGTCATTTCATATTCATCAATAAGCACAAGGATATTTTTATATTTTTACCAAAAAAAGTTTTCTTACTACATTTTTGTTCTTCTTTTTGGTTTGTTAGTGTGACAATTACGAATGCCTAAGTTCTGTTTTATGTTGCACAAAACTGAGTTTGGGTTAAGCTCATAAAAACTAGTTTGTTGGAGATGAACCATATGAAAAAACATCAATTTGTAATTCTTTTACGAGTGAAGATTTTTTCACCCTGAAGATGGGCTAGACATAGGATCTAGTATTAACTAAATGACAAACAATATCAAGTGGATTGTTTCATCGTTTTTTTTCATTATTAAGGATATGAATTATGATATTTTTAAATAAAATTTTTCCATAAACTTAAAAGTATTTTTAAAACATATTTTTTAATACAAATACAACTAAAAAATAGCAAAAATAGTTTAAAACCATAATTCACCGCCCATTGTTAGGATACAAAAAAACATTTTCATTTTTATATGTAATTTTAAAATATATTTATGCTTATCATATATGGAATAATATGTTCTCATATAAATATTTTATTTATATAAAATAAATAAAAAAGCACATAAATTTTTTATTTTGACAACCTAAACTTTAAAATAAATGATTTTCTTCAAATATGCTATCATTTTGAAAAAAAAAAAAATTAAATAATGCAAGAAATATAAATTAAAAAATATATATTTATCATAAATAACATATATTAAGTTATGTAACATGAGATATTCTCTAAATATTATTAGTTGGTGAGCTAAAAAAGAGATAATCGAGTTGTAGATAACTAGTCTATAAGGGAGCAGAGGTCACAAATTTATAAGAGAAATATATAAAATAAAATCATAATGTTGGAGATGAAAGAATATTTAATAAAGAGGAAATAAAGGAAAGCATAGAGGAGATAAAAAGAATAAATAAATAAAAGAAAAGAGAAATAAAAAAATAGATAAGGATAAAGGATTGTGTAATTAAAAAAATATAATTAGATAAAGAATGGTAAGAATGATAATATGAGATACTAGAAATTTAGAGAATATGTGAAACATAGATAAAGTGGAAAAAATGAGAGAAATAATTAAATAAAATTCAAATCACAATAATGAAACTTATAATATTTTGTTAAATATAATAAGTTAATTTTATATAATATCTAATAATAGTAAAATATAATAACTATTTTAGATTTATTATAATTTATAAATATTTGAAATATTTAAATAATATTTTAACTATTTATTTGAGATTATTTTATTAAAACTAAAATTTAAAATCATTTATCAAATAATGAAATAATATTATTATTCCAATATATTATCTTTATAGAATGTAATATAAATAATAAATATAAATAATATTTGACATTAATGATATAATTTTAAATTTCTAATGTTCTATTATATAATATTTCTATATTTTAAAAATTTTAGACACATCATATATGTCCTACAATAAATATAAATTAACTCTTAATTATTATGATATTTTTAGTTTTTTTCTCAAGATTAAGCTACATTAAAATTATTAATTTCATTATATAATATTATGTGAAATATTTTTTTTTGTGAAATTGATAATAACATTATAATTTTATTATTAATAATTGATTATTAAACATTTAATTATGAACTATCATTTACAATAAATAAATTTTAAAATATTAACATATGAATTAAATAATTTTTTTTTTCATTAGAAAAATGAATGTGAAAAAAATTTGACTAACATGATGACCTCTCTACAGGTCACCCATTCATATACATCTTATGCCCAACCAAGTTGAACATTGGAATTCCTATAAGATCGAATGCTATAATACTAGTTTGGGTGCATATGCATAGAATAGACAAAAATAATATTTTTGTGATTATTGTGTTGAATATAATGCTTTGTTTCTTTATTTTTCAAAAGTATCAAGCAAATGAACATTTTAAAAAAACTTATGC
Organism: Vanilla planifolia; assembly: GCA_023846275.1. NCBI lineage: Eukaryota > Viridiplantae > Streptophyta > Magnoliopsida > Asparagales > Orchidaceae > Vanilla > Vanilla planifolia. Next base: position 219,570 of record JAIUJO010000175.1, read on the forward strand.
TTGTTATGTATGTCATAAAATAGTTTAATATCTATATTTTTACTTATATAAAATTAACTAAACATTATCTTGACTACCTTTTTTGATAACATAGATATTAATATATTAGATTTTGTTCCATCAGATTATCATTTTTATAAATAAAAAATGAAATTACTCAAGAAATATAAATAAAAAAATATGTAATTTTCATGAACATTATATGTTGAACTTTACATCATGAGAGATTTCTTAGATGTTCTTAATTGATGCATTCAAAAATAAATAATATAGATGAAGATAACTATTCCATAAAGGCAAAAGAAAGTCACAAATTGATAAAAGCAAAATAGAGAGAAAAGTAGTAATTGGGATTAATGAAAGATAACATATAGTGAAAAAATAAAAAAATGAAAGAAAAGTAGAAATGAGGAAGTAAAGAATGACAGATTATTAAAAGCTAAGAAAAATATATGCAGATAAAGAACGAATAGATAAATAAGAGAAAGTATGAAGTGAAAGACATTGAGATAAAGAGGAGAACCTTAGAGAAATAGTAAAAGAAAAAAAATTCTAACTATAAAAATTATAATATTTACTAAATCTAATAAGTTAATCATATATAATAATTTGTAATAATAAAATACAAAATAAATTTGAGATTTTTTTATTAATTTATAATATTATAAATATTTTTAAAAGATTTCTGTTATTAATGTTACAGTATTTTATTAATACTTAAAGTTTAATTAAATAATAAATAATTTAATTAATATAAATAATAAATAATATTTTACAATAATAATATAATCCTATATTTCAAATAATTTATAATACGATATTACTATATTGTAAAAATTATATACACCATATATATCCTATTTTAAACATAAATTAATCAAGAAATTATTATTGAGTTAAATTATTTTTCTAAATATTAGCAATATTAAATTTATTATTTTATTATATCATATGATGTGCTATAATTATTATCATATGTAATTCATAAAAATATATAAAGTTAATATTAATAATTAGTTAATAAAATTATAATTGTAAATTGTCATTTATAATAAAGTTATTTTTGACATGTGACTAAGATAAATTTTTTTCATTAGAAAATTATTATAAAAAAAATATGTGTAGACAGATGACTTCTTAATAGGTCAACCATCCCAATATTAGACTAGCCCAAGCATGCTTAACTTTGTTGTCTTATTTGATACAATGCTATTTTGATCGTGTGGTCACAAATGCATACTAAAGATAAAATCATAGTTGTATGATTATTGTCCTGAACTTAATAAACTATTTTCTAAATTTTTAAATTAACAACCATATGAAATTTTAAAAAATATATGCATATAAATATGTAATAATATATTCTAACATTAATATTTTTTTATATAAAACTAAGAAAATATTATGTAAACTATTTTTCTTAATAACATACAAATTAATTCAAAAGATTTTCTTCTATCCTATTGTCATTCTTATAAACAAAAATTTAAATTATGTAACAAAAATAAATAATAAAATAAATATTTCTCATAAATATTATATATTAGATGATGTAACATAAGAGATTTCTTAAATATTTTTCACTAATGGCCTAAAAGATAGATAAAGAAGATGGGGATAACCATTCTATAAGAGATCAAGAAATATATAGATTAATTAGAGAAAAAAATAAGTAATAGTAACTGATAGATTTAAGAGAAGACTTAATAAAGATCTAAAAAATATAGAGGACATGGAGGCGGTGAACAAATAAATAAATAAATTAAAAAGAGAGTGAAATGAGAAACTAGAAGAGAATTGAGGCACAAGAAGCCATGAAAAATATGGAGAACTAAAGAATGATGGAACAATAGAGAATAGTAATAGGAGAGAAAAGAAAGCGAGAGCATCTAAGAGATATTGAGAAAAAAAAGTTAAGAGAAATAACTAAATAAATGTTAAGTTTTATAAATAAAATTATAATATTCAGGAAATATAAAAAGCAAATCATGTATAATTTTAAAATTTTATAAAATATAAAAAAATAATTGTTGGTTATTATTATTTTGGAATTTTATAAATTTAAAAAAATAACTTTTACTAATAATTAAATATTATTTTATTCAAATTTATAATAGCAAATAATTGATTAAAAAATAAATAATATAATTATTCCATTATATTATCTTTATAGGACACAATACAAATAATAAATATAAAATATATTTAATATAAATGATATAATTTCAAATATATTTATATATATATATTGTTTTAATATAATTTATTCTAATTTATTATAATTATCATAACGTATTTTACTCAATATTAAATTTTATTAAAATTATTTTTTATTATAGCACTTGATATATCGTATTTATTATTATATGATATTACTAATAATGTTATAAAGTTATTATTTATTTTTATTTACTAAAATAGTAACTTAAAGTTATTATTAATATTAATTCTTCATTTTTAAATATTAACAAATTATTAAACAATTTATCATTGATTTGAAAAATGAATATGAACAAATATTTGCAACACAAGCACTTATCAAGAGGTCACCCATCGTAATACCACTTTCACCAAAGCAAGATTAACTTCGGAGTTCTATTTAAACCTAGTGCCATTATTGTCATGTGATCACACATGCATATAATAGAAAAAATGAAAGGTTTGTGGTTATTATGTTGAAGATAATGAATCATTTCAAAAATTTTCAAAATTATCAACCGTATGCACTTTTAAAAACATTTATTAGTTTTATGAATGTCCTAATATATTCTACTATGAATATTTTGCTAATATTAAATTACTAAAAAGTTTCCTAAACTATTATTTTTTATAACATAGACGTTAATACATAAACTATTATTCTATTATTTTATTATTTATGCAAACAAAAATTAAATAACATAATAATTATAAATAATAAAATATATATTATCATAAATATTATATATTAAACTATGCAAAATGAGAAATTTCTTAACTATTATTTAATTGATGAGTTGAAAAAGCTATAATAGAGATGGAGTTAACAATTATGTAAGTGAGAGAAAGTCATTGACTGATAAGTTCTAAATATAGGTAAAAATAGTAATAGAGATTGATGGGAGGCAATTTAATGAAGGGGAAAATAAAGGTAATAACACAAAAAAGATAACAAATAAGAAATTGAAAGAGACACAAAAATGATTAAGTAAACATCCAAAAAGGATTGGTAGAGGCCAAGAAAAATTTAATAAAATAGAGAATGAAAATGCAAATAACAAAATAATAATCATCATTTTGTAAAAAATTTAGACTAATAAAATATTTTATTATATATGCTAATATTTATATTTTATTTATATTAAATTAATAAAATAATTTAGATAAACTTTTATTTTTCATAATATAGATAATAAAAAAAGATTTTCTTTCATATTGTAATCATTTTCATAAATTTAAAAAAAATTTGTTAAAAATATAAATGAAAAAATATTTATTTTTCTTAAATATTATATGTTAAAATGTTGAACATAAGGTATTTCTTTTATATTGTTAATTTATAGTCTAAAAAAGAGATGAAAAATGGGGATAATAATTTTATTAGAGAGAGAAAGTCAGGGATCGATAAGAGAAAAATAAAGAGAAAAATAGTAATGGATATTAATGAGAGATGATTAAATGAATAGGAAAATAAATGATAGAACATAGAGGAGATTAATGGAATAAATAAATTGAAGAAAGAGAAAGTGAAATTTTAAAGCAATGAAGGATAGAAAGGCTAGAGGCCTTTAAAACTATAAGATTAAAAATGTGAAGACAATAAGAGAATAATAATAAGAGAAAGAAGGAAGTGAAAAAAATATGAGCAATATTGAGATCAAGAAAAAAACATTAGAGATAAAATTAAATTAAAGTTAAATCCTTGAAAATAAACTTATAGTGTTTATTAAATATAGCCAATTAATCATATATAATATTTAGTAGTAATAAAAAATTGATATTATTTTTGGTTTATTATTATTTTACAACAATATCAATATTTAAACAATATTTTGATAAATGAAAAATATTAATTTTATAACCAATTGTGACTCACTACAAAAAGCAATGCATTGAAAAATTGGTGCAACTTAAGGACTTCTCAAAAGGTCACCCAACCCAATGCTTCTCTCGCCCAAGTATGCTTATGTTTGGAGCTTTCATGGGATTTAGTGTAATAATGCAGGTGTTGTTACACATGCAAATAAAAGAAATATAATCATTATTTTGTGATTATTGTTATACATGTAATTAACCATTTCTAAGTGTTTCTAAATTTTCAAGTATATATACTTTTAAGAAAAATCAATTCTTATTATATATGTCATAATATATTCCGATATCAATATTTTTCTGATATAAAATTAATAAAAAATTATGTAATCTATTATTGTTTATATTATGGACCTTAACTCACAAGATTTTATTTTATTATGTTGTGATTCATATTTAAAAAAAAGTTAAACAATGTAATAAATATAAATGACTAAATATATATTTATAATAAATATTATATTTTAATTAATCCAATATAAGATATTTTTGAAATACTATTAATTCATGTGCTAAAAAAACATAATTTAAATGGAGATAATAATTTCACAAGAGACAGAGAAAGTTATGGATTGATAAGAGCAAAATAAAGAAGAAAATAGTAATTGAGATTAAAGATAGATAATTTAATAAAGAGGAAAGAAAAGATATAACATAGTAGAGATGAGAAGAATAAATAAAAGAGTAAAAACAAAAGGGAATTGACAAAGTAAAAAAAGGCTAAAAAATTTTTGAGGCTACAAAAAAATATAAGAAAATAAAAAATGATGACACAAACAAGAGAAAAATAATAAGAGAGGGAAAAAAGTAAGATAAATTGAGCGATATTAAGATAAATAGAAAAAAATAAGAAAAACAATTAAATAGAATTTAGATGTTAAAAATTAAACTTATAATATTTAACAAATATAAAAAGAAAGTCATATATTATATTTAACAATAATAAAAATATAAAAATAATTTGGTGTTTATTATAATTTTAGAATTTCATGAATATTTCAAGAATATTTGGAATATTAATTAATTTCAGTTTATTATATTTCATACAAGTTTATTCCTAATATTAAACTAAATTAAAATTATTATTTTATTATATCATGTGACATGTCATAATTATTATTGTATGAAATTAACAATAATGTCATAAATTTATTAATAAAAAGTAATTATTAAAATGGTATTCATTGATTATCAATTATTATAAGTTAATTTTTTACATTAACATGTTATTCAAATAACTTTCCATTCATTTGAAAAAGGAATACCACAAAAAAATTGTTCAAAAATGAGGACTTCATAAGGCATTACTCATCCTAATATTACTCTCAACCAAGCATTCTTTACTTCAGAGTTCTAATGAGAACCAATGCAATAATACTTGTGTGGTCGCTCCTACATAGAAATGACAGAATCATAGTTGTATGATTATTGTCTTGAACATAATCAGTCATTTTTAAAATTTTCTAAATTATCAAACATATGTGTTAGGTCACACTTGTATTTGATTGGTCAAGCCATAAATGTTTCACCTTTCATTCTAATGGACTTGTTTAATGTGAAATAGTTTTACTTGTAATGAACAAGCTATGCATTTTTAATATGGTAAACTAGTGATCTTCAAAACACCTTTGAGTGTTCAACATGGTTAAAACATTAAGAGTATGCATAGTAGCTTTGATATGGTTTTAGTTATTATGAAATAAAATATTAGCTTGATGATTTTAAGGCACTTTGCTTTAATATCAATTTGAAATCATATTCAGGCATCTAAATTCTTTAATTATCACCTTGAATTAGCCATTTAATATGACTTAATTTTTCATTCTCTCAAATCTTTTCTTCATTTAAATCCTACTTAAATCATTCATTGATTTGACATAATCCATTTTTATTCTTTATTTCTTCAGTTAGATCATACTTTTATAATTAGTCAAAATTCTATGTTATGTTGATTATTAAATCTTTACTAAATCAAAAAAAATAATTCTAGGAAAATTTTCATAATTAAACAAAAAAGAAATTTATGTGACATCCCAAGCAACACCCAAATGAAAAAGTCTCATGCCAAGCTTTAGTCCAAGCATTTGAATATTGTATTTTCTTCAAATTATATGTTGGGCTAATTCCTAACTCTTGATTAAATAAAAAATAATTCTATTGAAATTTCCATAATTAAATAAATAAAATGGTTTTATGCAAAATCCTAAGTTCTGGCCAAATGCAAAAGTCTCTAGCTCAACTTGAGCCTAAGCAAAAAGTCCAATTGAGATCACGTTGACCCATTCTAATTAACAAAAGATTTATGAACTCGATGGAAAGTGGCGTTGGATCGAACAAGGAAGCATTCAAACAAAATGTAAGTGTGTTATGCAATGAAACTAGATAAACCCATAAGATACGATTATATTTGGGTGATTAAATCCTGCATGCACAAAGGTAGCGCTAGTCGATGTTAGATTTTTTTGGTTATGCCATGTTGAATGCTTATTAAGCACAAACAAGCTTCCTCTCATATAATGTTGGACAATTTGCTTTGTGATAGACTCCATCCAAAACTGATCCAACCTTCCAATTGATAAACTGATCATAATGGATTGATCCATGTGATGGTCATTTTCTCATCAAACTTCATCGAAATGCTATTTTTATTGCCCCCTTTCAAAAAAATCTATCCTTGATGTGATGTCCTAGATCTCTCTTATTTGAATCCTATAGTCCATATCTAATTCTAATTTTACCACTGATTAATAAAATGATATTGATCTCATCTAACTTCATTGAATAGTCTGGTCAAATCCAGCATGATCTGATCATCTAGAACTCATTGTCCATTACAGAGTTTGATTAGATGGTTGAGATCTCCTTTATACTAATACCATGGCTCTAGTCAATCCCACCTAATGGCTAAAACACTTGCCAATATTATTCCATTGAAGTTGCCCTCTAAGAAAAATACTTTAAGATCACTTAAAGCTGCTTAGAAGTTGCTTTTATAACAACTTTTAAGTCACTTCCTAATGGATATGACAAAAAAAAATTATTTTAATACCTAACCTTAGTGAATGAAATTAATTACAAATGTGAATAATATTTTAACTTCTGAAGAAGGATTGCATCATATTTTGATGGTATAAACTTCCTCTAGTAGTTAATATGACTTACGACTACTTGAAATTAAAAATACTTTTGACTAAGCCTAATTCTGCTAAGGTTTCATTTTCATCATTCTTTTCATAATTTTGAGCTCTTCGAGCCCTTTTACATATATGAAATAGAACAGTAAATTTTTTGTGTTTTTATAAAAAATTATTTTTTTTGCTTTTGTTATTCTTTTTGGTTATACGGCACAAAATTTGCAAAAACTTTGGTTATAGTTGAACATGTAAAAGCAAGATGCTTTGAGGTGAACCTTGAGCAAAAACCTCTAGTTGTAATTCTTTTAGTAGTAGAGTTTTTTTAAACATTTGCTAGGGGTGGATGTAAGTTAATGTTTTAACATAACCATCTAAAATGTTTTGGGTGTAATTTCAGCTTTTTTTTTTCATTATAAAGATTATAACTTATTTTATTGGTTAATTCAAGTATGATATATATATTATTTTTTTATAATCAATTCTTTGAAAAAAGACTATCCAAAAATTAGAAACGATAGTTGAAAACAATAATTCACCATTTTTCAGAAGTTCACACACTCCTTTTTACCTTAATATGTACTTTTACAAAAATATCTTTACTAAATATGTCATAATATATTCTAATATCAATATTTTATTTTATAAAACTTACAAAGAAATTATAGGAACTATTATTTTTTTAACATAAATATTAAAATATTTGATTTTTTAGTATTATTTTTTCATTCTTATAAATAAAAAAATAAATTATATAAGAAATATAAATAAAAAATATATATTTATAATAAATGTTATATTTTAAACAATGACACATGACAAGTTTTTTGAATATTTTTAATTGATTGGCTAAAAAATGTATAATAGAGATGGGGAAAATTATTCCTCAAGAGAAAGAAAACACAGATTGATAAGAGCAAAAATGTGAAAGAAATAGTAATAAATAAAGATGGGAAAAGACAATGCAAAAAAGAAAAGAGAAAACAAAAAGGAGTTAAAGAGAATAAATAAACAAATAAAAGGGAGTGAAATTTAAATTTAAGAAGGAAATAGGAGAGAGGCGAAGAAAAAAATGATGAGATAGAAAATAAAAAGAGAGATAGAGAATGATAATTAGAGAGAGGAAAGTGTTAGAATATAAGAGACATTAAGATAAAAAGAAAAAAAATGAGAAAATTAATTAAAGAAAAGTTACATATTCATAGTTTAATTTGTAATATTTATTAAATATAAAAAAATTCATTTTTAAAATTTAGTATTAATAAAATAAAAAAATATTTCTTTTTTTTATTATTTTAGAATATTTCAAATATTTAAAGAATATTTTGAATTTTAATTTAATATTATTTTATTCATTGAAAATTTAAAAAATTTGCAAAATAATAAATCATATAATTTTTCAAATATGCTTTTTATATATGACATACTATAGATAATAAATATAGATAACATTTAATATTTATGTTACAATTTTGAATTTCTAATATTTTATAGTATAATGTTACCATATTGAACAAAAGTTTTACATATCATATATGTATTATTACAAATATAAATTTATCCTAATTTTCAATATTTGAGATAAGTTATTTTATATGATATTGATTTATATTAAAGTTATTATTTTGTTATATCATATGATGTGCAAAATGATGACTTAGCAATTATGTAAACAAGAAAGAAAGTTATGAATTAACAAGAACCAATTAGAGAGAAAAATATTAATAATGACTAATGAGGGATGATTTAATGAGTAGGAAAGGAAAAGTGATAACATAATAGAGATCAATAGAATAGATAAAAAAGTTAATGAGAAAGAGAAATGAGAATGTGACGGACGTTAGGGGGAGTTGGAGAACAAAAAAAATATACGAGGGTAGAGAATGAAGATGAAAATTAAAGAATGATAGAAGTAAAGAATAAAAAGTGAGGTAATATGAGAGACATTTAGATAAAGAGAGAAGGATCAGAGAAATCATTAAATAAAAATTAAATCTTAATAATTAAACTTATAATATTTATCTAATATAATAATTTAATCATATATAATATTTTATAATAAAAAATAATAAAAATATTTAATGTTTATCAATTTTTCGAATATTATAAATATTTGAAAAATTGTTTTATTATTAATATTCAATTGTTTTATTCATACTAAAATTTAAAAAATTAATTAAATAATAAATAATATAATTACTCTAACATACTTTATATGAAGTAATATATATAAGAAAAATAAATAGTTTTTAACATTAATCATATAATTTTAGATTTCCAATATTCTACAATATAATGTTTTTTATTTCAAAAACTTTAAACACAACATATATATTATTATAAACATAAATTAATTTTAATTCAATATAATTGATATATGCTTTTTTGCTCAATATTGAATTATATTAAAGTTATTAATTAGTTATATCATATGATGTGCCATATTTATTATTATATGAAATTGATAATAATATTATAACATTTTTATCAATAACTAACTATTAAACATGTAATTTTAAATTATATTTATAATAATTTAGTTTGTTTAATGGTAATATGTTATTAAAATTGATTGTCCTCCATTAGAAAAAGAAATGTTTTAAAAATTAGATGTAGTATGAGGACTTCTCCAGAGGTCACCCATCCCAATACTACAAAACCCAAGAATGCTTAACTTTGAAGCACTAATGAAATCTAGAGTTATAATACTAGTGCAATTATAAATGTATATTAAACAAAAAATTCATAGTTATGTCATTGTTATTGTTAAGTTAATGAATTATTTCAAAAATGTTTTAAATTATCAAGCAAGTGGAATTTAAAAAATTAATTCTTATTATTTATGTCATAATATTCTAATATCAAAATTTCACTATATAGAATTAATAAAAAAAATTTAAATCAAATATTTTTTGGGATATCATAGACATTTATATTTTAGTGGTTTCTTACATTATGTTATCATTCTTATGAATTAAAAAAAATATGTAATAAATATAAATGATAATAAATATATTTATAATAATAATATAAGAAGATAGAGAATGAGGTCAAAAAGAATCTATGAATATAGAGAACGAAGAGATACATAAGAGAATTATAATAGGTAGAGAAGGAAGTGAAGATTCATTGGAGATGTTGAGAAAAAGAGAAAAAAGTTAGAGAGATAATTAAATATAAGCAAAATATTATTCATTAAACTTATAATTTTAATTAAATATATTAAGTTATTAATATATAGCTTTCTATAATAAAAAAGTATAAACGAAATTTAGGCTTATTATTTATAATATTACAAATTTAAAAACATATTATGATAATTAATTTCAAATTATTTTATTCATAATTTAAATAAATATATTAATTAAATAATAAATTATATAATTATAATAATAGATTATTTTTATGTGATGTGGTATAGATAATAAATATAAATAACATTTAACAATAATGATATAATGTTTTATTTAAAACTCCATAATATAGCATTATCATACTTAAAAAACTTGATACATAACATATGTATATTATATTATAAAAATAAATTAATTCTAATGTATTATAATTAATTTAAGATATTTTACCCAATATTAAACTATGTTTAAATTTTTATTTCATTATACCTTGAGATGTAAAGTATTTATTATTATTAAAAATTAATAATATTGCTTTGAAGTTATTAATATCATCCAATTACTTAAATGGTAAGTATAAACTAATATTTATAATAATTTAATTTTTTAACATTAACCTATTACTAAAATCTTTTGTTGTCAATAATAAACAGGCATGCAATAAAAAAATTAGTAGAGTAGAACTTCTTAAAAGATCATGGATCCTAATACTAGTGTCACCCAAGCAAGCTTAGCTTTGGTATTCTAATGAGATCATCAACTATAATACTAGTGTGGTCACACAAGCATACAATTGAAAAGGAATCATAGTTATATTGTAATTATTTTGAAGACAATAAATAATTTCTAAAAGATTTAAATTATCAATATACGTGTTAGGTCACCCATATGTTACATGAGTCAAACCATAATTATTTTGTATTTTATTCTAATGGGCTTATTTGTTATAAAATAAGCTTACATCTATAGAACAAACTATGTATTTCAATCATGGTCAATTAGTGGTTTGCAAAGCACCTTGCAGTGTTCAACAAAAATTAATAAATAATGACATGTGCATCAGTTTTCATAAGGTTTTACTTTATTATGAAATAGATTGTTAGATTATTAATTTTAAGGAATTATTCCTTCATAATAATTTCAAATCAGATTATGAAATCTATATTGTTTAATCAACTCTTTGATTTAGCAAATGATTAACATTCAATTTTTTAATCTGTCAATTCTTTTTGTGGTTCAAATCCCACAGTAATGACTCTTTCATTTAACATAATTTTTTTAATCATTTTTTGTTAAATCATACTCTTGTATTTGTTTTAATTAAATATTAAGTTCATTATTAAATTATGATTATCAAAAAATATATTTAGTTTAAAATGTTAATAATTAAATAAATTAAAAAAAATTATGCCACATCCTTTTCATTGACAAAATTTAAATGATTTAAGCACATCCATATGACTTTTGAATTTTTAAACAAAATTTAATGTGTTAAGTTGATTGCTAAATAATCTTAGATGCATCAAAAAGATAATTGTTTTTAAAATTTTAAGAATTAAATGAACAAAAATACTTTATGCCACATTCCAAGCTATGCTCAAATGGAAAAGTCTTATGCCAGGATTTAGTTTGAGCATAACGTCAGAAAAAATTGTTGAATCTACATGAGGTAGACCCATTTTAGCTGATAACAAACACTTAAACAAGATGGGGAAAGGAATTGGATCAAACTAGGCATCATTCAAACAAAATATTAATGTGGGGTGGCTCAAACACTGATAAACCTAATAAGATGCAAGATGACCCAGGTCATTAAATCCCGACAATGCAAATGTGAAGCCAACTAATATTAGGTTCAAAAGTTACTCTTAAAAAAATGCTTATAAAGACTAGATGAGTTTCCTATCCAAATATATGAGACTACATCCCTTACGACAGTCTTCATCAAAGTCCTGTAGCACCCAGCTCCTTCTAATTGCTCATTTTTGTGAACACACTGTTATCATCTCTACCTCTAAATAATGATCTTAATTGATCCAATCATCCATTTGATAGGTTGATTAGAGGGTTGCTGCTTCATCCATAGTAATTAATTGATGCATTTGATGATCATTATTTCGTTTGAGATCATTTTATGACTATTTTAATTTCCAATTGTTAAAATAATCTTTCCTTAATCTAATGAACTATATCTCTCTAATTTGAATCCTATGATCTTCATCTAGTCTTTGTTTTACCATTGATTAATCGAATGATCCAAATCTTATTTGGCTTAATCGAATGGCCAAAATCTAATCCAGCTTCATCCAGGTCTATAGAACTCATCCACCTTTATAGCATTTTATTTCATGATTTAGGTCTTCTAAGTGCCGATCTAATGGCTAAAGCCATTCCTACATAACAGCTTAATAACTAGTCAATATTATGCCATTACAATAGCCATTTTGGAGGAATATTTCAATATTTTTATGCAATTTTAAAGCTTCTTTTGTAATACATTTCCACACACTTTTTATTAATACAAATAATAATGATTAAAATGAGTGATGAACATGAACAAAATTTTTGCATTTCAATTAAGTTTTGCATCATATTTGCCAAGCCTAAATTTCCGCTACTCGTAACAAAAGTCACCTCAATTAAGAGCTACATCACAATCACAATTTTTCTAAAAATTTTTATTTATTTTGTGTTTTTGTAGTCATTAACAAGAATTGGAATTTTTTTATCAAGAATTTGTTTCTTGCTATGTTTTTTCTTTGTTTTTAGTTTGGCAAGCTGACATTCGTAAAAGCCTATGTATCGTTTGAACTTGTAAAAAATAATGTTAAGGTTGAGCTTGCGAAAGCTTAGGTTAATTGGGAACCATAAGGAAAAATATCAAGTTTAATTCTTTTACAAGTAGATTTTTTTAACCTCACTCCTTGGTAGACGTAGATTCTCATTTGAATCAAAATTCCTAATAGCTTTGATGTAGCATTTGAAGTTTTATTTTAATTATAAAAATTATAATTTGTTATTTTAGTAAATCTAGGTTATCTAAAAACATAAAATTAAATTTGCAATAATTTTTTTAAAATAAATATAATACAAAAATTAAAAATATCGTTTAAAGCAATAAATTAGTTCTATTTATAAGATTGTCGAACTCGTTATTTCTTTAATATTTGGTTTTAAAAGCATTTTTGCTTCTTATATAGGTAATAATATATTTTAACATAAATATCTTACTTATATAAAATTAATTAAAAAATTTACAAAAAATATTATCTTTGATAACCTAGGGATTCATACATATGTCTTTCAATCATTACGTTATAATTATCATAAATACAAAATTAAATTATGTAAGAAATACAAATAATAAATATATATTTGTATTAAATATTATAAATTGAGCTATTACTAACAGTAATTTTCTAACTATTGTTAATTGTTGGGTTGAAAAAGAGATAATGAAGATAAAGATAACAGTTTATAAGAGAGAGGAAGACATCTATTGATTAGAAAGAAATAGGAAAGAAAATTATAATAAAGAGAGATAAGAAAATATTTAATAAAGAGTAATAAATAATTAAAAGAGAGAGTGAGAAATAAAAAGTAGAGAAGGATATATAAGAGATTGAAACTGAGAAAATATATGAAAATATTTGAGTTATTAAAATAATGAGAAAAAAGTAAGAAAAAAAATTAAATAAAAATTAAATCTTAATAATTAAACATGAAACATTTATTAAATATAAAAAATTTATCTTATATAATATTTAATAGTAATAAAATGTAAGAAAAAAATTGTGGCTTATTAATATTTTAGAATATTTAAAATATTTAAAGAATATATTTATTTGCACCTCAAATTTTAAGAATACTTGCTTAATATTAAATATTACAATTAATGTAAAATATTATCTCTATAATACATAACATAGATAATAAATATAAAAAAATATTTAACATTAATGATAAAATTCTAAATTTCAAATATATACTATTAAAAATATAAATTAAAAAATAATTAATTATAATAGATATAAGTTATTTTTCTTAATATTAAATAATATCAAACTTATTATCTTATTATATAAAATGATGCTCCATATTTATTATTATATCTAGTTGATAATAATGATTAAGTTATTATTAATAATTAATTATTAAAATGGTTAATATAAATTGTTATTTACATTAAATTAATTTTTTAACATTTACATATTATTTAAATATATTCTCTTTCATTAGAAAAATATACATAGAAATATTTGCAACATGAACATTTCTCAAGAAGTCACCCATCCAATTACCACTTTCAGCCAAGCAAGCTTAACTTTGGAGTTCTAATAAGGTGTGGTATCAAAACGTTTACGTGCTTGCACGTGCATGCAATAGAAAAAAATCCTAATTGTGTGATTATTGTATTGAAGAAAATGAATTATTTTCTAAAATGCTCAAAATTTTAAAGTACATCGACTTTCAAGAAAGAAATTATGCTTAATTGATATGTTGTAATATATTCTAGTTTCAATAGATTAGTTCTATGAATCTACCAAAAAATTACAAAAACTACTACTTTTTATAATGTAGACATAAGCACATGATTTTCTTCTATTATATTAACATTTTAATAAATATAAATTAAATTAGATAAGTATTATAAATAATAAAATATATAATTATCATAAAAATTAAATATTAAACTATTTTACATGAGATATTCTTTAAATATTATTAATTTATTGGTTGAAAAAGAGATAGTGAAAATGGTGTCAACTGTCTTGTAAGAGAGAGGAAAGGTCAACAAAAGATAAAAGCAAAATAGAGAGAAAAAAGTAATAGAGACTAATGAGAGATGATTTAATGAAGAAAAAAGTGACAACATAGAAAAGATAGAGAGAATAAATAAGTAAATGGGAAAGTGGAATGAGAAAGTGAAGAACAATTAAGGAGAGCTTAAGGCCAAGAAAATAATAAGGTTATTAAAGATGAACAGGCAATGAAGGGAATAATAATCAGATAGAGTAGGAAATGACAATGTGAGACTTTGAGATAAAAATATAAAACTAAGGGAATTAATTAAATAAAACTTAAATCTTAATAATTAAAATTAAAATATTTATTAAATTTATGATATTAATCATATATAATATTTTATAATAATAATATATAAAAATTATTTATGGTCTATCATTATTTTTGAATATTATAAGAATTTAAAGAATATTTTTTATATTCATACCATACAATTTTATGCATACTTAAAATTAAAATATAAATTAATAATAGATAATATAATTATTTCATATATTATCTTTGTGTGACATAATATACACTATAAATATATTCTATTATAAACATAAATTATTTCAAATTTATTATAATAATATAACTTATTTTTATCAGTATTATACTAAATTAAAGTTATTATTTTATTATATCACATGTTATGTCTTATTTATTAATTATAATTAATTGCTAAAATATGCTTAACTTTTTAGTTCTTATATGATCTTATATTATAGTGGTAAGGTGGTCATAAATGCATACAAAAGCCAAGAAATCATAGTTATGTGATTATTCTCTTGAAGATAATGAATTATTTTCTAAAAGTTTCTAAATTATCAAGCATGTGAACCTTTAAAAAAATTTATGCCTATAAATATGGCATAATATATTTTAATATCAATATTTTTATTTTTAAAAAAATAAAAAAAAATTTATGTAAACAATTATTTTTAATAACATAGATATTATAACATTTGATTTCTTTTATTATGTTAACATTCTTTTAAATACAAATTTAAATTTTGCAACTAATATAAATAATAAGATTTGTAGTTGTCAAAAATATAATATGCTAAAATACACAACTTAAGATATTTCTTTATTAATTGATGTGTTGAAAAAGAGATAATAGAGTTATAGATAATTATTTCATAAGAGAGAGAAAGACACAAATTGATTAGAGAAATATGAAGAAAAAAAAAGTAATAAATAAATTAATGAAAGAGAGATGGAAATAAGAAAGTAGAGAAGGATAAAGCACAAAAAGAGCATAAGAATAATATAAAAAGATAAAAAAAATAAAGAGATAGATAGAGGTTGATAATTAAACAGAGAAAAAAGTGAGAGAATATGAGACATTGAAATATGTAAGACAAAGTGAGATAAATAATTAAATAAAGTTAAATCTGATTAATTAAATTTAAAATATTTATTAAATTACAAAATTAATAATATATAATATTTTATAATAATAAAATGTAAATAATAATTAAGTTTTGTTATTATTTTGGAATTTTAGAAGTATTTAAAGAATATTTTAATTGTTAATTTTTCATATATAAATAATTCTTAAAATTAAAACATTATTAAATAATAAATAATATAATTATTTTAATATACTATCTTTATATGATATAATATGTATAATAACTAAAATAATGTTTAATATTAAAAAATATAATTTTAAATTTGTAATATTTTATAACAAAAATATTATATTTAACAAATTCTGTACACATCATATATTTTTCTATATAGTAAATATAAATTAATTATAATTTTTTATAAATAATTAAAAATTATTTTTCTCAATCTAAAATATATAAAATTTATTATTTTTATATCATATAATGATCCATATTTATTATTATATAAAATTGACAATAATATCATAAATTTATTATTAACTATTAATTTGTAAAATAGGAATTATAAATAATCATTTAAAGTAATTTAATTTTTAAACATTAAAATGTAAAATTAAATTATTGTTCATAAAAAGAATTTCAAAAAATAGTTGAAAGATGAGGACTTCACAAGAGATCAAATATCATAATGCTAGTCTCTTCCAACAACCTTAGCTTTGGAGTTCTAAGGAGGTCTAGTTTCAAAATACTCATGGTGTCACACATGCCTACAATAGATAAAAAATCATAGTTGTTTGATTATTGTTTTGAAGATAATGAACAATTTTGAAAATTTTTGGAATTGCCAGGCACATTTAATTCTCAAAAAAATTTATGATTTTTGTAATGTCATAATATATTCTAAAAAAACTTTTTTTTTATATATTATTAATAAAAAATTACATAAATTGTTATCTTTGATAAGATATATTAATACGTAGAAGTTTCATCAATTGTGTTATTATTATTTCAAATTAAAAATTAAATTATGCAAAAAATATAAATAATAAAATATATATTTATGAAAAATATTATATTTTGAACTATGTAACAAGTCAGATTTTATAAATATTATTAATTGATGGGCTGAAAAAAGAGATATTATAGACAGAGATAACTATTCCATAAATCAAAGATATAATGTCACAAAAACATAGGAACAATAGAGAGGAAAATAATAAGAAAATGAAAGATTGAATATTTAATAAAGTTAAAAGAAAAAATAGAACATAAAGAAGACCTAGAGAATAAATAAACAAGTGAAAGAGATAGAAAAATGAAAGATAAAGGAATGATAGAGGACGGTTGGAGGCTAACTAAAATATAATAACAAATAGAATAAAAAAACAAATAGCAGAACGATAATAAGAAGTATTACGAAGTGAGATATTGTGGGAGACATTGACATAAAGAGAAACATGTGATAGCAATAATTAAAGAAAAGTTAAATTTTATTAAAAATAAAAATTTAATCATATATAATATATTATATTAAGAAAATATAAACATATTTGAGTATTATTATTTTTTTAGAGTATTACAATTATTTTATAAATAATTTGGTCATTAATATTATATTATTTTATAAAAACTTAATATTAAAAATTATAATTAATAATAAATAAAATAATTTTTATAATATATTTTCTTTATATGATATAATTTACATAATTATATATAATATATAACATTAACGATATTATTTTCGAATTCTAATACTCCATAATATAATATTATTATGTTTTAAAAATTTTATAAAAATTTATTTTGACATAAAAGTAATAAAAATTTAAAAAGTTATTGTAAATGATTAATTACTAAAAAAAGAAATTATATACTATCATTTATAATAATTTATTTTTTTAACATTAAATGTTGTATTAATTTAACTGTTGTTCATTGTAAAATTGATTATAATAAAAAAATACATGCAACATGAAAGCTTTTAAAAAGGTCAGTAATCCTAACACTACTCTCACTCCAGTATGCTTAATCTTGGACTTCCAATATGTTCTAGAGTTAAATATTGGGTGTGGTCACATATTCATACAAAAGATAAAATAATTATTTTGTGATTATTCTTTTCAAAATAATGAACAATTTTTTAAAAATTTCTAAATTATAATTAATATTAACTTTTAAAAAAGTTTTTGTTTATTGATATGTTTTAATGTAATCCAATATCAATATTTGATTTATATACAATGAAGAGAAAATTAAGTAAACAATTATTTTCTATAATATAAATATGAATACATAATATTTTCTTTTATTATTTTATTATTCTAATAAATAAAAAATTAAATTATGAAAAACATAATAAATAATAAATATTTATTTATCTTAAATATTTTATATTAAATTATATGAGCTGAAAGTTTTCTTAATATTGTTAAACGATGGACAAAAATATGGATAATATTAATGCAGATAGTTATTCTATAAGGGAGAAAAAGACATAGAATGATAAGAGAAACATAACGAATGAATAGTAATAACACGAGTTTATAAATGATTTAATGAAGAGAAAATAAATGTAGAAAACATAAAGGAGATCAAGAAAATAAATAAACCAATGAAAGAGAGATAAAAATTAAAAAATAGAGAGCATAAAGAAAGAGGCAAAATAGAATATAAAAAGATAGAGACTAGTGACATAAATAAATGATTGACAAGAGGACAATCATCCTAATCCTACTTTCACCCACCCAAGCGTGCTTAACATTTGAGCCCTATTGAGAACCAATGTTATAATGCTTCTGCTGTCGCACATGTACATATAAGAAATAAATGTATTTATGTGATTATTTTCTTCAATGTAATTAACAATTTCTAAAATCTTCCAAATTATAAAGCATATATATTTTTAAAAAAAAATTTATGCTTATTATATGTGCCATATTATATTATAAAATGAATATTTTACTTATATAAAATTTAGTAAAATTTGCATAAACTATTATTTTTATAGTGTAGACATTAATATGTAAGATTTTCTTCCATGTGTTATCATTCTTATAGCTAGCAACTTAAATTTATATTTAATAATGTTTAGGAAATTTATCATATTGGATAGTTTAATTTGTAATATTTATGAAAAATTTATATTTTATTATTTATATTTGTTACATAATATATATATTTTTTAAAAATGATAATATAATAAAAAAAAATCATACATATTAATGCTTATGTTATCAAAAATTATATTTTAAATATTTTTTGTTCATTTTATTTAAATAAAATATTACCATGAGATTATTTTTTGAGATATATAATTTGAATAATTTTTTAAAAACTTCATATTGAAGAAAAAACAAGTTTTTGAATCCCATAAAAGGAGGTGAATTATAGTTGTAAATTTTTTACTAATTTTTCGATTTTATTTATTTTTAAAATTTTGTTATAAAAATAATTTTATATTTATTGAAACCTTAAAATTACAATTATAATAATATATAATTGTTATAATGAAAAGACATTGA
This sequence comes from Vanilla planifolia, assembly GCA_023846275.1. Lineage (NCBI taxonomy): Eukaryota > Viridiplantae > Streptophyta > Magnoliopsida > Asparagales > Orchidaceae > Vanilla > Vanilla planifolia. Next base: position 239,576 of record JAIUJO010000175.1, read on the forward strand.
AATGGCCATCAAAATTTTTAGGTGGGTTCGGTTAAAACAAGAACCTATGTCCACCCCTATTGTTGTCCAAAAAAACTTCTCTAGTAAAAGAATTACAACAAGATTTTTCTCATTGTAGTTTGCCTTTAACCTTCTTTATTTTTTGTGTTCAACTATAATCTAGGCATTTACAATGCCAATCTAACATAGTTTTTATGGAGATAAAACCATACTCAGGGTTTGGTAAATGTTGGGTAGCCCAACCAAAAGGAAAAAAATAACAACAAGAAAATATTTTTGAAAAAAATCTCAAAAATTCCTTATTCTTGTGGATTAAAGTAAAAATTAACCGAGTGATCATAATTAAGAAGATAATTGAGAAAATTGAACCTTAGGCTAGGCTTAGCTAGAAAAATTTGAAAATTTAAGTAGTCATAACGCATACGTGCTGCCAAAGAAAGTTTATGTTAATAAAATGTGATCAACCCTTTTTTAAGATCTTAAAATGTTTATCATGTTAACTAGTCATTTCATTAATAATGTTTAGGTATTTATAAAAACGATTTTGCCAAAGCCATCAGAAGTTTTATTAAAAGTAGTTATAAATGTATGCTCCAAACATCTTAAAATGACATTAGAACATTCTTCCAAAAACGGCTAATACAACAACATTAAAAGTCTAGTTATTTCGCCATTATGTGTGATTAATTGGAGCTATTGGATCAACACAAAAGATATTTCAAATGTCTGATCAAAAGGTATAAATGCAAATGAGTTTTGGATGGCTTGATTAGGCGGGATTTTATCGGGAACATTAAAACAAGTCAAATGCGATCTACATCTTTCAATTAATGAATGTTAAAACAAAAATTAGAATTGAAACATATGACTCAAATTGGAGAGATTTAGGGTAATAGATCGAGGATATAATATTTCAAAAAGCTAAAAAACATAGCCATCAGATGAAGCCAAATGAAACAACAATTGTCATATGGATTAATCGGTTATAGTACATAAAGCAGTAACATGTGATTTTTTAATCAAATGGGTGGTTGCATCGATTGAGATCAGTACTTAAAGACAAAGGTGATATTCACTGTATGATCATGAAAATAAACTACCATACTATGCTAAATGTTGCCTCTTTTGGATGGAGAATGTCACAAGGAACATTTTACTATATTGTAGGGGAAGATAGATATTTGGACTTTATAAGTCTTCACCTAGCTCTAACACACAAACCGAAGGTTGACTGGTTTACCCATTTAAGCTCTCAAGATTGAATCACCTTTTGGACTTTGTTCCTTATATTTTGCTCAAATGCTTCACTGTTCAATCCAATGTCGTTCTGGTTCAAGAACTTTTTATGAACAAGAATGAGTTGTCCTCATCTAGATCTTACTATTTCTCTTGACCACATGCTCAGGTTAAGCTTGGCAAAAAAATTTTGCATATTGGCACAACTTTGATTACATCATAATTTATTTATTTATTGAATAACAACAATTTTAATAAAATTGTTTTTTATGTAATCAAGATTTAACATTAAACAAAACCAAGACTTTTGTGAAAATACTAAAGTCCTTTGCTCGATCTTAAGATCGACAGAACTCCTTCACAAAATTAAAAAAATTATGATTTACCAAAACAACGATTTAATCAAAAAAAAGAACTATGTGAAATCAATGAATGGTTTAAGTAGTATTTGAAGAAATAAAATACCAAAGAGATTGAAAAAATGAATGTTACCTATTTGCTAAGTCATGGAGTTGATAAAAAAAATTTTGTTACATGAATATGATTTTAGTTAATACGAAAGGAGAGTGCCTTAAAATCAATAACCCAACATTCTATTTCATAGTAAATTAAAACTTTACTAATGTTTATGTACCTGTCTTCAATCTTTTAAACTTGGTTAGTGCTCAAAGGTGGTTCGAAGATTGCTAGTTCAAAATGTATAGCTTGTTCACTACTTGTAAACTTATTTGAAATAAAAACAGCAGTTTAGAATAGTAGGAAAAGTATTTAATGCCTACTCCATTAAAAACAAATGTTACAAAAAAACATGTTTGATAATTTAGAACATTTGAGAAATAATTTATTATTTTCAAAAGAATAATAAAAACTATGATTTTTTGTAATTTGCATTCATGTGTCACCAAAGAAATATTATGGGATTGGATCTCGTTAGAACTCCAATGTTGAGATTACTTGGGAGAGATTATTATTTGGATGGGTGACCTCTCGAGAAATCCTCTCATTATCTAATTTTCTCACTACATTCCTTTTCCTAATGAGTGATAATTTATTTTAAAAATATCTTAATATTAAGAAATTAAATTTTTATAAATGAGAGTTTGTAGTTACCTTTGTTAGTAATTAATTTTTTAATAATTTCATAAAATTATTATTTATTTTTTACAATATCAAATATTACAAATCAAATGAAATAATAGAAACAAATTTTAATATAGTTTTATATGGAACAAAATAAGTTAAATTAATTTAAATAAACAAGAATTAATTTTTTTATAATTGTATATATGTAATGTTGTATAATTTTTCAATTGTAGTAATATTATTTTATTTAATAAAAGAAATATAAAATTATATCATTATTACTAAATATTATTTATATTTATTAACTATATTACATAAAATTAATATAATACATATAATAATTATTTTATTTACTATTTAATTAATTTTCTTAATTAATATATTAATAAATTAAATATTAAACTATTTGTCAAAAAATAATTAAATTTTTATAAAATTCTAAATAAAATTAAATTTGAAAATTTTTATAAATTATTTTTATTAAATATTATATATGATTAATTTATTATATTTATTAAATATTATAAGTTTAATTATTAAGATTTTACTTTAATTTAATAATTTCTCTAACTTTTTTCTCTTTCTCTCAATGTCTCACATTCTCTTATATTCTTGTCTATTATTATTATTCTCTTATTTCTCTCTTCATTCTCTACCTTCTTATATTCCTCTTGGCTTCATTACCTTATCTATCTTTTCTACTTTCTTAGTTTTCTTTCTTCCACTTATTTGTTTATTCTCTCAATCATCTCTATTTTTTATCTTTTTTATACTTCATTAAATCATCTTTCATTCTTCACTATTATTATTTTCTATATTATTTTGCTCTTATTAATCAATGACTTTCACTTTCTCATTGTATAACTTAGATATAGTTTAATACTAAGCAAAAAAACCTTTATTAATTGTAACAAATGCAAAACAATTTATTTATAATGGTATATTTGTGATGTGCACATAATTCTTTAAATATTCACATAAAACAAATTTTAAAAAAAAGTTACTTTAAATATTATTTAATTTTAAAAATACTTCATTTCTTTATAATAATTTTCACAAAAAACTAATGTTTTTTCTTTTATATGCATGTGTGAAGAACCAACATTTTAACACAACATCACATTGTAGGTCAAAACTTAAGCTTGCTAGGGCGAGAGAAGTACTTGATTAGGTGATCCCTTGAGAAATCGTTATGTTACACATTTTTTTATGGCAATTTTTTTATAATGAATGATAATTAATTTCAACATGTAATAATTAAAAAATAAATTATTATCAAAGATAGTTTATAAGTAGAATTTTTAATTAATTACTAATAATAAGTTTTTAATATTATTATGAATTTCATATAACACTGAATGTTGCACATCATATGATAGAATAAAAAAACCACTTTAAAACAGGTTACTATTAAGAAAAATAATGGATATCAATTATAATATGCTATAGTTAATTTATATTTATAATTGTGTATATATGTTGTGCATAGATGTTTTTAAACATAATAATAACATGTTATAGAATATTAAAATTTTAAAATTATAACATTGATGTTAAAAAATATTTTTTAATTATGTATATCATTTCATATAAAGATGATATATTAGAATATTTATATTGTTTGTTGTTTAATAAATTTTTTCATTTCAAGTATAAATAAAATATTAAAAAATAAAAAGCTAAAATTTTTTAAAACTATATGAAATATTCTAAAATAATAATGAACATAAGTTTTTTTTATTTTTAATTATAACTAAATATTATAAATGATCAATTAGTTATATTTAATAAATATTATAAGTTTAATAAAAAAATATTTTACTTTAACTTAATTTTTTTTCTATTTTTTCTTTATCTCAATGTTTCTTATATTCCAACACTTTCTTATTTATCTTATTATCTTTCTCTATTTGTCTCATCTTTCTCTATCGCCTTTTGTTTTTCTTGTCCATTTTCTCTCCTCTATCCTTCTCTAATTTCTCATTTCTCTCTCTTTAATTAATTTGTTTATTCTCCAGATCTCCTACATATTTTGCCTTTTTTTGTTGTCCTCAAAAAATTTTCTATGTCTATCTATTACTATTTTCTTCTTATGTTACTCTTACCAATCAGTGTCTATCTCTCACTCTAGTAGAAAACTTATCTCCATCTCCATTATTTTTTTCAACCCTTAAATTAATAATTTTTAAGAAATCTCTAGCATTTCATTGTTTAAAATATAATATTTCAGATAAACATATATTTTATTTTTATATCATTGTATAATTTAATCTTTTTCAAGCACATAAAATGTAAAGAAAATAATTTTTATTAATGTTTACTTCATCAAAATTAAAAGTCGACAAAAATTTTTATTAATTTTCTAAAGATAAAATATTTATATTAGAATATATTATGAGATTTGTAATAAGAATAATTTCTTTAAATGTATAATTGAGGTGAAAACAATTGTGTGAATCCAACAAAGAGGGTGACTTATGATTTTAAGTTATTTTTAGAAATTTTTGGACTATAGTTATTTAAAAAAATTGTTTTAAAAATAATTTTATTTTAATTAAAATGTTTTATTTACAAATACTGTAATTTGAAATTTTTTTAATAAAAATAAAGGTTGAAATTATACATTATAATTTTTATATGGTTTGGCTAAAACAAGAACCAACATCCACCACCAGGTGATGTCAAACTCATCTCTTGTAAAAGAATTACAAATTCAGCTTTTCGTTACAATTTACTTGAAACCTACTAACCCTTGCTCGTTAAATTATGACTCAAGAATTTTTTAGGCCAGCCCAAACATGATTTTATATTAGATCAAATTGAACTCTAGCTTTCATAAAAACAAGGCTACACATACCAAAAGAAAAGCAAAACTACAACAAGAAAATAGTGTCCAATAAGAATGTAAAAACATTACTATGTTTGTTGATGAATGTAAAAGACATGAAGAGCCCAAATTTAAGAAAGAAATTGATCAAATGAAATCTTAGAAGAATTAATCTTAGTTGAAAGTATTTGGAATTTCAATTAGTCACAGGCCATGGGTGATGCCATAAAAAATATATGCTAGTAGAACTTGATGTAGTGGTTTTTTGAGATTTAAAATCTCATTTACATTCGTTAGTTATTTCATTAACATTGATTAGATTTTATAGAATCATTTTTTTCATGGTCATTAGAAACTGAGTGAAAAGCTATTGCAAAAGTGGGTTCCAAACTACATAAAATGATCATAAAATATTCTTCCAAAATGGCTGCTACAATGGCATAATAACTTATAGTTATTTAACATTTAGGATGGATTGACTGGACCAATATAACCAGTATAGAGGAGATCTCAATCGTCAGACAAATGTTTCATTGGTGAATGAGTTCTTGAAGTTTTGATCAAGCTAGATTTTATCTACACCTTTCGATCATGAAAGATGACATCTAGATCATTCAATTAATCAATGATAAATTTGAGATTAGATTTAGACCATAGGATTCAAATGAGAGAGATCTAGGTCAATCGATATAGGATATGTTATTTCATAAAGCTAAAAAAATTATTGTATGATAAAGTCAGATAAGATGACATTTGTTAGATGGATAAAACAGTTACAGTAGATGAAGTAGCAAACATCCATTCGACTTACCAAACGGAAGGTTGGATCGATTTAGAGTACTATTTAGATGTGGAGATGATCACCACCATGCGATCATGAAAATGTGCAATCAAACGGTGCTAAGCGTTGCCTCTTTTGGATGGAGAATGTCGAAAAAGATAGTCCCACATTACAAGAGAAGATAATTATTGTCTTTATAACTATTCGTCTGACTCCAACCCATAAACCGAATGTTTGTTTGCTCCCCATTTGAATTGTTGGGATTTAATTGCCTGGGCAAACACACAACTTTTAAATTTCCACTTCGTTCGACTCGTCCCATATTAGTATTTTTTTTAATGCTACTTGGTTCGATCTAATGCTTTTCACGATCTTGTTAATTAATTCATAATGAACCAGAATCGATTGACCTGATCTGGATCCTACTATTTTTATTCCATTATGTTATATTATTATAAATAAAAGTTAAATTATGTATAAACATATATGATAAAATATATACTTATCATAAATATTATGTATTAAAATATATAATACAAGAAATTTCTTAAATATTATTAGTTATTGGGAAAAAAAGTTGATAATGAAAATGGACTTAACTATTATTTAAGGGAGAGAAACTCATTGAGTAATAAAGGTAACATAACGAAGAAAATAGTAATAGAGAGATGATAGATGACTTAATGAAATAAAAAATATAGATAATAACAGACATTGAGAGAATAAATAAATTAGTAAAGAAGAGAAAGAAATAACAAATTAGAGAAGAATATAGGAGAGAGAAAATAAAACGAATATAGAATATAAAAAATAAAAAGGCAAATAAGAGAATGATAATAAGGGAGAAGAATGTGAGAGACATTGAGTTAAAGAGAGAAGAGTGAGAGAAATAGTTAAATAAATGTTATTTTATTAATACATTAAGAGATAGTAACTTTAAGATAGTTTAATATTAAGAAAAACAACTTATATCAATTATAATAAATTAGAATTCGTTTATGTTTTTACTAATGTTCATATGTTGTGAATTATTTTTTAAATATAGTAATATTATAATATATAATAATAAAAATCTAAAATTTGGATAATAAATGTTAATTCTTATTTACATTCATTATATATTATGTCGTTTAATGATAATAAATTAAATAATCATATAATTTACTATTTATTAAATTTATATATATGATTAATGTATTATATTTAATGAAAATTATATGTTTAATTAATAAGAATAAATATTTTTTAAATTATTTATCTTACTTTTTCCTATTTACCTAAATGGCTCTCACTTTCACTCACTTCCTTCTATCTCCTATTATGATACCCTTTTTGGTCTCTTCATTTTTTATCTCCTCATATTCTTTTTAACCTCTCATTCTCTTATATTCTTCTCTACTTTCCTAATTCTCTCTCTTCAATTTTTTTTTTATTCTCTCTATGTCATCTAAATTCTCCTTTTCTTTTCTCCTTAATTAAATCATGCCTCGTCTCTCTATATAACTATTTTTCTCTTTATTTTTCTTCCATGAATAAGTGACTTTCTTACTCTCTTACAAAATAATTATTTCTGCCCTCATTATTTCTTTTTTTAGCCCATTAACTAATAAGCTTTAAGAAATCCCTTCTATTATATAGTTTAAAAAAATATAATTTATGATAAATAAATATTTTATTATTTAAATGTATTATGTAATTTAGGTTTTTATTTGCAAGAATGATACACTAATGGAAAAAGATCTTATGTATTTATATTTAATTTAATAAAAATAGAAATTTTTGTAATTATTTATTTATTTTATTTTAAAAAATATTGATATTAAAATATATTATGTCATATAATAATCTTAAATTTTTTAAGTTGAATAACCTTCATAATTTAGAAACTTTTAGAAAATAACTCATTATCCTCAAGACAATAACTACATAGCTAAGATTTTTCTATTTTGTATGCAAGTGTGACCACAACAATATTATTAGAACTGCAAAATTAAGATTGCTTGGATGAGAGTAGTTTCAAATTAGGCAACCACTTTAGAAGTACATGTGTTCTCATAGTAATCTTTTTCTAATGAACAATAATTAACTTTAATAAGATGCTAATGTTAAGAACTAAATTATATAATTACTATTTTAATAAATTAACTATTAATGTTAATTTTGCAATATTAATATCAATTTCATATCGTAATAAAAATCACACGTCATGTAACATAAAAAAATAATAACTTTAACATGATTTAAGATTTAACAAATTAGGTTAATATAATTATAATAAAATATAATTAATTTGTGTTCATAATAGTATATATTTTATATAAATAGAATTTTTGAAATCTACTAATATTATATTATATAATATTAAAAATAAAAAATTCAACATTAATGTTAAATATTTTTTAAATTAATTATCCATGTTATCTCTTTGAATGATAATATATTAAGATAAATAAATAAGTTATTATTTCATAAAAAATTTAATTTTTAAATTTTGAATAAAATAATGTTTAATTAATACGCAAAATTATTTTTAAGTATTTGATGCATTAGAAAAAATTAATAAACCTTAATTAGATAATAAATTTAATTATTCTTAAATATTATTTGTGATTAACTTATTACATTTAATAAGTATTATAAGTTTAATTATTAAGATTTAAATTTAATTTGATTATTTATCTTATTTTTTCACATTATGATAATATCTCTCATATTCTCTCCCATCTTACTGTCTCTTGTTTCAATCTTTAATTATCTCTTGATTATCTATCTTCAAACAATTTTTTGCCCTCTCTCCCTATTATATCCTACACTATTTCCTTGTTTCCCCCTCTTTCATATACTTCTTTATATTCTTCATCTCCTTTATGTTCTCTGTTTTCTTTTTTATTTCATTAAATCTTCTCTCATCTCTGTCTATTAATATTCTCTTTTTTATTTCTTATTCACTTATACAATAATTATTTTCATCTCTATTTTTTTCTATTTTTGCTAATTAATTAATAAGATTCATGAAATCATTAATTTTTTTATAGTTTTTTATTTAATATTTTTATAAAAATACATTTTATTTTTTATATTTGCTATATAATAAAATATTTTATTTCTAAGAATAACAACATAAATAAAAAAATTGATATATTAATTTTTATGTTATATGCTTTATTATTTATATTTATTACCAAACATTATTTTTTATTTCTAAGAATGATAACATAATAAAAGAAAACCATATATATTAATTCTTTGTCATAAAAAATAATAGTTTATGTCATTTTTTGTTAATTTTAAATAAATAAAGTATTTATAATCGAATATATTACGAGATACATGATAAGCATAATTTTGTTAAAAGTGCATATTTAAGTTAAAATGAGTACATGATTCCCAAAAAAGTATTTGAATTTTTCTTTTAATATATTTTTGCTAACTTTTTATTTTATTTATTATTATAAAAATAATTTTATATTCTAAAAATTCCTTGATTAATAAATATAATAATTCACTAACTTAACCCTAACTAGGTTTTTTATTAGATCAAGCCAAATTTAGGGTTTTACACATATTGAGACACACTAATAAAAATAAATACAAAAATAGTGAAACAAATTTCTTATAAAAACACAAAAGTTTGCTAAATCTTATCGATGAATGTTAAAAAGGCATGATAAGCTCAAAATTAAGAAAAAAATTATGAAAATGAAATCTTATAAGAATTAGGCTTAGTTGTAATATTTTGGAATTTCAAATAGTCATAAGTCGTAGGTGCTACAGGAGGGAATTTATGCTAGTAGAATATGACAGTACTTTTTTGAGATGTTACAATATTGGTCAAATTTATTAGTCATTTCATTCATAATTGTTTAGTATCAGAAGAAAACCTATCATAGTCATTAGAAAGTGTGTTAAAAGCTATTATAAAAGCAACTTCCAAACAACTTAAAAAGATTTGGAGATATTCTTCAAGAATGACTTATATATTGCAATAATAATGGCAATTTATTGAGCCATTTGGTAGGATAGACTAGAGCTGTTGGATCTTCACAAAGGGAGATCTCAACCATTTGATCAAACATTGTAAAGATATGCTAGTTCTAGATGGTTGGATCAAACTGGATTTGCTAATGACAATTCGATTAGTCTAGATAGGATCTTGGTGTTTTCATTAATAAATCAAAAAATCAAGATTAGATCTGGACCATCGGATTCGAATAGTAGAGAACTGGATCAGTAAATCAAGGAGAGATTATTTCAAAAACTAGAAGGTAAAATAGTCATTCTAAGAATTTTTATAAGATAATGACCATTAGAATGATCAATCAATTATTGTAATTGAAGCAGTAACCATTTGATCAACTAACCAAATGGATAATTGAATTGATTAAGATCATTATTTAAAGGTGAAGCTGATCTTTACCCAGAATATGTGATCAAATGGTTCTGATCATTACCAATCCTAGATGAAGACTATCACAAGGGCAAAGTCTCATATTACTATAGAAGAAATTTATTTTTTCTTTATAATCATTCATACGATTGTAACCCTTAAATCTAATATTGGCTTGACCCCATTTGTGTCATCAGGGACTTAATCTCCTAGGTGGACTCATTTCTTATAAGTTTATCCATGTTTTATCCATCCCATACTTGTATTTGGTTCAAATACTTCTTAGTTTGATGTAATACCTGTTAAACCCCATGGCCTAAATGATAATTTGATGATAACAAAACAGTATATTGTTGTTCTAATTGTTTGCTTGAGTATTTGTTACAGTATTAGAGTGACATGAAGCTCAAATGACTTGGAAGATGATTGAAGGAAGTTACCAACAACTTTGATCGTGATTAGCAGCCCTTGGTACTCAAGATGGTGTGGCAGCCATTATGGAGGTGTATAAGTTTTTTTTAGGACACAATGTAAAACCTACAACCTTGTTTGTGTGGCACATTATAAATGTATTTTTCAAGTTTTACTTGCCTAAGGGTAGTACCATACGATTTTATATATCGTATTAGTGCAACTCTACGTATGAGGCTTACATTTAAAAAGGTGTGGTGATTAAACAAGTCTTTGACTTGTATAATCAACATTTTACACCATATTTATTTTGGTTTAAATAAAAATATATTTATTATTATTTATTAAAGCGTTTTCGACTATTTTCGCAAGTATTAAAGCTTTCAAAATTTTATTTCCGATTTAATTAAAAATTTCGCTTTACGCCAAACCGGAACCAACGGAACCAAGCCGAACCGGCCAGGCGAGAACCTAAAGGGTTCGGTTAACGCAGAACCGGAACCAAGCCGAACCGGCCAGGCGAGAACCTAAGGGGACGATTATAAGGGTCCAAACACAAGCCAGAGTTCCTAATTCGGGTTCGGGTCATACTTGACCCGTTATGCTCTAAACAGGTCGGGTTGGGTAATGACTTCCCAACCGCACCTGGGGGCAGCCAACCCCAATATTTTCGGCTGAAGGCAAAAGAAAGGTGAACTAATATATGCGCTATTTCTCCCTACCAACAGGCAATGTGGGACTAAAAAGCGTTTTCTGTTTTTCGGCTGTCCTTTCCTGTTTTTCCGGCGCAATGGCTATATGTTTTAAAAATTATTTTCTTCTCCTCTTCTAGCCGTTGTAACTAACGTTCAATTGCTCGATCTCCTTCTATAAGAAGGATTGAATTCGAGGGATTTCGGTTAGAAAAAGAACTAGAAAAATCCCTGCAAAGACGGACAAAAATCACTGGAATTACTGTTTCATCGTCTTCCTCAGCCTTCTCGGACCGAAACGAAACGCGTTCCTTTCGCTTCAAATTTGCACGGTTTCATCCCTTTTTGTTTATACTTTACAATTGCTTACTCAACTACATCTCATACTCTGCTTAGCTACTTAGATTGAGGTTGAATTTACTGCAAATCTTTTCCGTTATCCAAGCTTCGCCAATCTTGATTTTTCGACCAATCTTCACCAAATTTGATTGTTGTTACACGCCTTGGAATCTCTATTAGTTTTTCGGAATACAACTTATCAGTATCGAATTTCTATTGCGTCGAATTTCAGACCAAATCACCTCCGAAACAACTCTTCCGTCTAAAACAGAACAACGCCTCTCGCAAACGCGATTTGGGCATTGTCCTGTTTGGAAAGCGCGTTCAGAGGCGCGTAGTCCTGTTTTGAAGCGCGTTCAGAAGTGCATTTGGGTTATTTTAATTTTAATTTCGAACAAATTTTTTGTGCCACTTTGTTTCACAAGTTGTAGGGTCTGTGGAATTTTAATTTTGTTTAAGAAAATTTGTTTGCCAAATAAAAATTGACGACGACGGTGTATTGTTGTCTTGGTTGTGAAAACCAAGCTGTTGTATTTGTGTGTGACCAATCTTGTGATTGGGTGCTGTGAGGGTTTTTGGCCTACCCGCCGGTTGGGCAAAAGGAATTGGTTTAGTAGTGAAGCCCAGCTAGGTTAGCTGGGGGTGGATGTAGGCAAAGGTTTTGCCGAACCACTTGAAATCGTGTGCCTTGCTATTTTTATTTTTTAAGCGCATAAATTCAAGATTAAATTTACTCTGTTACGTTTGATTATTGTGAACGGTTCAATTCACCCCCCCCCCCCTCTTGTAACCGGCATTTTCCAACAATTGGTATCAGAGCCAGTTAAAGTCTAAAGGAGAAATCCGAAAGACAAGATCATGGCTCAAAATTTTATTGATGCCGGTGCCAAACTTGGGGAAGGTGCTTCTTTCAACCGGCCACCCCTTTTCTGTGGCGAATATTATTTATATTGGAAGAACCGGATGGGAGCACATCTTCAATCTGTTGATATTGACCTTTGGGAAATTGTTCGTCGTCCTTTTACTTTTCCTACAAAAGTCATTAACAATGTTTCTATTAGGAAAGAAATTTCTGAGTTAACCCCTGAGGAGAAACAACGAGTCCAACTCAATGCACGCGCTGTAAACATTCTTCACTGTGGACTCGATGCACGCGAGTTCAACAGGATTATGAACCTTGATACAGCGCATGAGATATGGACCAAGCTTGAAGTAACCTATGAAGGGACTTCTCTAGTTAAAGAAAACAAAATTAACATGCTTGTACATGATTATGAATTGTTTCGAATGTCTCCAAATGAATCTATTAAAAATATGTTTACGAGATATACTAACATTACTAATGGTTTAGTTAGTCTTGGAAAAGTTTTATCAAATGATGAACAGGTACGGAAGATTTTAAGAGTACTACCAAGGGAGTTTGATCCACTGGTGACAGCTATTAAAGCATCCAAGGATTTGTCTACATTGTCCTTGGATGATTTGCTTGGTGAACTAATGACCAATGAGATGGAAATGGAGAGAAGGAAATCTGAAGAAGATGCTGTGGAAAAAGCTAAAGGGAAAAAGAAGGAGGAGTCAATTGCATTAAAGATTAATGATGAATCTGCTATAGAAGAATCAGGAAAAGGAAGAAGAAATGATTGGAGATCCAAAAGGAGGAATAGGGGTGAACCCATTTGTCATGAATGTGGAAAAGTTGGCCATATTAGAGTCTATTGCCCCTCTTTGCAACAGAAAGGAGAAAAGTCAAGGATTGACAAAAAGATGAAGAAGAAGGTTTTGAAGGTGGCTTGGAGTGATTCTGAAGAATCTACTTCAAGTGATGATGACAAGAATGAAGGTCTTATCTGTCTTATGGCTAACCAAGAAGATCAACTTGAAGAAGAAGCTTCTTCATCACAATCTAAGGTATGTTCACTTTCATATTCAGAATTACAAGATAAATTGCTTTATGTTTGCAACAAGTATGAAAAATTGCTTAAGAAGTACAAAAATTTGAAGAATGAGCATGAAAACTATGTAGGCTTGTGTGAATATCTCAATGAAAAAATTACATCTCATTTACATGACCTACAAACTAAGGAAGATGAGCATGTTAAATTAATATCTTCACATGCTAGTTTAGTTAAAGAATTTTCAGATTTTAAAGACTTGCATATGAAGTGCACATCCCATGCTTTGCATAGTAATACACATGATTATAGAAATGTTTCTAGAAATGCACATAATTCAAATTCTTATGAGCAATTTTATACTTGTCATTATTGCATGAAACCCGGACATATTTCTAAATTTTGTAAAATTCGAACAAATATCTTTTCTAGAAATAGTAGTTATATGTGGGTGAGAAAGGGGAGTTGTCCTACCTATCCTACTCATAACATTAGAAAACCCGAACCTAAACAAGTTTTGGTTCAAATTTCTAATCCTTGACTCTATTAATTTCAGGCATGCCTTCTTAATGGGACCTTGGAGGGCATGTGGTATTTAGATAGTGGATGCTCAAGACATATGACCGGTAATCCTAGTCTTTTCACATATCTTAAAGAATTTGATGGAGGAGATGTTACCTTAGGAGATAATACTAAAAAGAAGGTCATCGGAATAGGTACCATCGAAACTTTTTCTATTTCTATTTCTAAGGTATTTTTAGTTGATGGTTTAAAATACAACCTTTTAAGTATTAGTCAACTATGTGATTCTGGCTTTGATGTGTCTTTTAATTCTAGCTCGTGCATAATTGGTAGAGATCATAAACCTTTAGTAATGGCATCTAGGAGAAATAACACATATCTTTTAGATCTTAAGACTGTAGAAGGAAGTGGAATCAAATGTCTCACCTAATGTACCAATGATGGGTATCTTTGCATAGGAGGTTATGTCATGCTAGCTCTTCCACCATTAGGAAAATATTTAAGTATAACTTAGTTAGAGGACTACCAAACTTTCAAATAGAAGAAAATCACACTTGTGGACCGTGCAAATTAGGAAAACAAACTAGAGTTTCTTTTAAAGCAAAGAAAGATGTCACAACTACAAAACCATTGGAGATTTTGCATTTGGACTTATTTGGTCCCATAGAACCCGAGAGCTTAGGACATAAAAAATATGGTTTTGTAATAGTAGATGATTATTCAAGATATACATGGATTATATTTCTTTGAAAGAAAAGTGAGGCATGTCACAATTTTGTAACTTTGGTTACTCGGTTAGAAAGGGAACTTGGTATAAGTTTGATAGCCATTAAGAGTGACCAAGGTGGAGAGTTTAAGAATGAAAATTTCACCAATTTTTGTGAAACTCATGGTGTATCACATACATTTTCATCTTCTAGAACACCACAACAAAATGGGGTAGTAGAGAGGAAGAATAGAAGCTTAGTTGAATTAGCAAGATCCATGCTGAGTGGATATGGTGTTGCTAAGTTCTTTTGGGCCGAAGCTGTTAGTACAGCTTGCTATGTATTAAATAGGATTTTAGCCAGGCCTTTGATTAATTTGACCCCTTATGAATTGATTTTTAGACAGAAACCAAAAGTAGCACACTTGCGTGTCTTTGGATGCAAGTGTTACATCTTGAATAATGGTAAGAGAGAATTGAGTAAATTTGATCCTAGATCGGATGAGGGGATCTTTTTGGGATATTCTTCTACTGGTAGATCATATAGAGTGTATAATAAAGTTACACACTTAGTGGAAGAATCAATTCATGTGACCTTTGATGAAGAACCACTTAAGCCAACAACTAGTGATCACCTTGATGATGACTTAGAAGTTTTAGGAATATTAAATCTTGATGGAAATACGAATATAGAAAAAAATTGAAAGTGAAAATCCATCAAGTTTCAATACCTTTAAGTATAAGAAGAGTCATCCAGTTGAGCAAATTATTGGAGATATGAAGGATAATGTTAGAACAAGGGGAAGTTTCAACCACTCCGCATTTGTTTCCACGCTTGAACCTCATACAATAGATGAGGCAATGAATGATGAGTTTTGGTTGATTGCCATGAATGAGGAACTAAATCAATTTGAAAGAAATCAAGTATGGGAATTGACCCCTAGACCTAGTGATCAATCAGTTATAAGAACTAAGTGGGTTTTCAAGAACAAGCTAGATGAGAATGGCAATGTGATTAGAAATAAAGCTAGATTAATAGCCAAAGGATACTCACAAGTTGAAGGGATAGATGTAGATGAAACATATGCTCCTGTAGCCAAACTTGAAGCCATTAGGATTCTTTTGGCTTATACCTGTCATAAGAATTTCAAGTTATATCAAATGGATGTTAAGAGCGCTTTCTTGAATGGGTTTATTAATGAGGAGGTTTATGTAGAGCAACCTCCTGGCTTTGAGGATTTTGAAAAGCCCGATTATGTTTTCAAATTAAAGAAGGCTTTGTATGGTTTAAAACAAGCTCCTAGAGCATGGTATGATAGGCTATGTATATTTCTGACATCAAATGGTTTTAGAAGAGGCAAAATAGATAGTACTTTATTTTTCAAAAATTTTGAAGATGATCAATTAGTATGTCAAATTTATGTTGATGATATAGTTTTTGGTGCAACAAATGAAGATCTTTGTATGGAATTTTCAAATATGATGAAAAATGAATTTGAAATGAGTTTGATGGGAGAGTTAACTTTTTTCTTAGGATTACAGATTAAGCAAGTAAGTCAAGGTATCTTTATCTCTCAAACTAAGTATACTTTAGAATTACTCAAAAAGTTTGGGTTAGATAAATGTAAACCTAGAGTAACCCCCATGGCCACATCAATTTCATTAGACAAGGATGAGAAGGGGAAGGAAGTTTCAAAAGCTATATAGAGGCATGATAGGTTCTCTTCTTTATTTGATAACTAATAGACCTGATATTATGTTTAGTGTTTGCTTGTGTGCTAGGTTTCAATCATGTCCTAAAGAATCACACTTGCAAGCTGTGAAGCACATTTTTAGATATCTTCTTGGAACACCTACTTTAGGACTATGGTTCCCCAAAAATGAAGAAAGCCTCAATTTAATTGCCTACTCAGATGCAGACTTTGCTGGAAGTAAAACTGACAGAAAAAGTACTTCAGGAATGTGTCAATTTCTGGGGAATTCACTGATTTCTTGGGCTAGTAGAAAACAAAACTGTGTTGCCCTTTCAACAACCGAGTCTGAATACATAGCGGCAAGGAGTTGTGTAGCCCAAGTACTTTGGATTAGGCAACAACTACTTGACTATGGTATTCATCTAAGTGAAATTCCTATATTGTGTGATAATGCTAGTGCTATATGTCTTACCAAAAATCCCGTTCATCATTCTCGCACTAAGCACATTGATCTTAGATTTCATTTCATTAGAGAGCAAGTACAAAATAAGCTTATCACACTTGATTTTGTTCCCTCTCAAGATCAATTCGCAGATATCTTCACTAAACCATTGCCCACAGAACTCTTTATTAGACTTAGATTGTCCCTTGGAATCCTCAATCCTTTTGAGTGATACCAAAAAGTGGGAGAGAAAAGTGATTAGATTCAGGGGGAGTGATTGTTTACAATAATTGTTACCGTTTACTTTTATAATAAATTTGTGGGTTTTGTTATCATCAAAAGGGGGAGATTGTTAAACCCCATGGCCTAAATGATAATTTGATGATAACAAAACAGTGTATTGTTGTTCTAATTGTTTGCTTGAGTATTTGTTACAGTATTAGAGTGACATGAAGCTCAAATGACTTGGAAGATGATTGAAGGAAGTTACCAACAACTTTGATCGTGATGAGCAGCCATTGGTACTCCAGATGGTGTGGCAGCCATTATGGAGGTGTATAAGTTTTTTTTAGGACACAATGTAAAACCTACAACCTTGTTTGTGTGGCACATTATAAATGTACTTTTCAAGTTTTACTTGCCTAAGGGTAGTACCATACGATTTTATATATCGTATTAGTGCAACTCTACGTATGAGGCTTACATTTAAGAAGGTGTTGTGATTAAACAAGTCTTTGACTTGTATAATCAACATTTTACACCATATTTATTTTGGTTTAAATAAAAATATAATTATTATTATTTATTAAAGCGTTTTAGACTATTTTCGCAAGTATTAAAGCTTTCAAAATTTTATTTCCGATTTAATTAAAAATTTCGCTTTACGCCGAACCGGAACCAACGGAACCAAGCCGAACCGGCCAGGCGAGAACCTAAAGGGTTCGGTTAACGCAGAACCGGAACCAAGCCGAACCGGCCAGGCGAGAACCTAAGGGGACGATTATAAGGGCGCAAACACAAGCCAGAGTTCCTAATTCGGGTTCGGGTCATACTTGACCCGTTATGCTCTAAACAGGTCGAGTTGGGTAATGACTTCCCAACCGCACCTGGGGGCAGCCAACCCCAATATTTTCGACTGAAGGCAAAAGAAAGGTGAACTAATATATGCGCTATTTCTCCCTACCAACAGGCAATGTGGGACTAAAAAGCGTTTTCTGTTTTTCGGCTTTCCTTTCCTGTTTTTCCGGCGCAACGGCTATATGTTTTAAAAATTATTTTCTTCTCCTCTTCTAGCCGTTGGAACTAACGTTCAATTGCTCGATCTCCTTCTATAAGGAGGATTGAATTCGAGGGATTTCGATTAGAAAAAGAACTGGAAAAATCCCTGCAAAGACGGACAAAAATCACTGGAATTACTATTTCATCGTCTTCCTCATTCTTCTCGGACCGAAACGAAACGCTTTCCTTTCGCTTCAAATTTGCACGGTTTCATCCCTTTTCGTTTCTACTTTACAATTGCTTACTCAACTACATCTCATACTCTGCTTAGCTACTTAGATTGAGGTTGAATTTACTGCAAATCTTTTCCGTTATCCAAGCTTCGCCAATCTTGATTTTTCGGACCAATCTTCACCAAATTTGATTGTTGTTACACGCATTGGAATCTCTATTAGTTTTTCGAAATACAACTTATCAGTATCGAATTTCTATTGCGTCGAATTTCAGACCAAATCACCTACGAAACAACTCTTCCGTCTAAAACAGAACAACGCCTCTCGCAAACGCAATTTGGGCATTGTCCTGTTTGGAAAGCGCGTTCAGAGGCGCGTAGTCCTATTTTGAAGCGCGTTCAGATGTGCATTTGGGTTATTTTAATTTTAATTTCGAAGAAATTTTTTGTGCCACTTTGTTTCACAAGTTGTAGGGTCTGTGGAATTTTAATTTTGTTTAAGAAAATTTGTTTGCCAAATAAAAATTGACGACGACGGTGTATTGTGGTCTTGGTTGTGAAAACCAAGCTGTTGTATTTGTGTGTGACCAATCTTGTGATTGGGTGCTGTGAGGGTTTTTGGCCTACCCGCCGGTTGGGCAAAAGGCATTGGTTTGGTAGTGAAGCCCGGCTAGGTTAGCTGGGGGTGGATGTAGGCAAAGGTTTTACCGAACCACTTGAAATCGTGTGCCTTGCTATTTTTATTTCTTAAGCGCATAAATTCAAGATTAAATTTACTCTGTTACGTTTGATTATTGTGAACGGTTCAATTCACCCCCCCCCCCCCTCTTGTAACCGGCATTTTCCAACAATACCTTTCCTCATCTTATTCTTTAATTCACAATGAACAAAAATGGGTTGACATAATCTGGATCTAACTTTTTTCTTGACCCTACACGAAGGCTTAAGCTAGGCTCAATTCTTTTACATATGGGCATAGCTTAGGATTTTGCAAAAAATTCTTTTAATTATTTAATTATGTAAAAATTATTAGAATAATTTTTTGTGCAATAATTTTCTAATAATCAACTTCTCATAGAATTTGACAAAATATAGAAGTCCTATTGTTTGGCTTATGCTTAGCTAGGTACATTTGCATTAGGACACAACTAGGATTATGCATAATTTTTTTATTTAATTATTAAAATTTAAATGTAATTATTTTATTAATGTAATTAAGATTTGATAATCAACATAACATCAAATTTGATAAATATACTAAATAATAAGTTAGCCAAAGAAAGAATAATTCAAAAAATAGAATTATATTAAATTAATCAATTTTTTAAGGAGGAATTTAACCAAGAAAAGATTTTTGAGATTCAAAATTTTGTATTCATTTGTTAAATGAAGGAGATTATTAAAAAAATTAGATGCATAAATATGATTTGAAATTGGTATGAAAGGATTGTGCCTTAAAATTAATAAGCTAATTTTATATTTAATAGTAAAATAAAACTTTATCAAGGTGGATGTGCATGGCTTTAATCTTTGAAGCAGGTTGAACACTCCAAGGTGCTTTAAGGCTTGTCTACTATAGCATTAGATCACAACATTTCAGTCAACTATGATTCTTTATCAATATTATGCATGTGTGATCACAACAATACTATAGCACTACATCTCATTATAACTTTAAAATTAAGCATGCTTTGGCCAGAGTCGTATCAAGAATGGTGACCTTTTGAGAAGTGCTTGTGTTCTACCAATTTTTTCAAGTCATACTTTTTTTCGAATGAATAATAATTTATTTTATTAATATTTTAACATCATATAATTAAATTATTATAAATGATCATATATAATTATCATTTTAGTAATTAATTGTTAGTATTAACTTTAAAATATTATTGTTAATTTTATAAAATAATAAATATGGCACATCATATGATATAATAAAATAATAATTTAAAAATACTTAATATTTGGTAAAATGGCATATACAAATTATAATAATAATTAGCAAATTTATGTTTATAATCTTAAATGTTTAACGTTTGTAAAATGTTTTAAATATAGTAATATTATGTTATGGAATATTAGAAATCTAAAATTATATCATAAAAGTTTAATATTATTTATATTAATTATTTATATTTCATCATATAAAGATGATATATTTGAAAAATTATATTATTTATTATTTAACTAATTTTTTAATTTAAAATACGAAAAAATATTTTAACTTAATAATTGAAATGTTATTTAAATATTTTTAATATTCTCAAATAATAACAAACCTCAAATAAGTTTTTCATTTATTATTATTAAATATTATATATTATTAAATTATTATTTTAATAAATAATAAAAGTTTGAGTTTTAAGATTTAATAATTACTTAATTATTTCTATTTCTTTTTTCTCTTTATCTCAATACCACTGACATTCTCTCACATTCATTGCTCTATTTTTTTCATTATTTTATTTATGTCTAATTCTTTATCTCATATTCATCTTTGCCACTCACACATCTCTATCCTTCTCTACTTTTCTCATTTCTCTTAATCTTTTATTTATGTATTTATTCTTTCTATGTCCTCTATATTCTTTTTTCTCATCATTAAATAATCTCTTATCTCTCTAAATAATTATTTTCTCTTTTATTTTTCTATTATTAATCCAAGCCTTTCTCTCTTTCCTTTAAGATAATTTTGTTCAACTTTACTATCTCTTTTCTACCCTTTAATTAATAATATTAAGAAAATCTCTTATATTTCTTAGTTTAATATATAATATTTATAATAAATATATTATCAAATTCATTACCCATAAGAATTAAAATTTAATAGAGGAAAATCTCATATTTTAATTTCTATGTTATAAAATAATAATCATTTAATTAATTTTTTCTTAATTATAAATAATTAAAATAATGATATTACGTTATATTATTGGCCTATACATAAGCTTAAATTTTTTTACAACAACATATCCTTATTAATTTTGAAAACTTTAGAAAATCTTTTATAATCCTTAATACAACTATCTCATAATTATGATTTTATATTTTTTGTGCATGTGGGACCACACCAATATTATAACACTCAATCTTATTAAAAATTTAAATTTAAATATTTTTGGGTCAGAGTAGTATTGCAATGGGTGATTTCTTGAATACTCTTTGTGTTGCACATATTGTTTTATAACAATGTTTTTCCTATTTAATTACAAATTTTTTTAATAGCATTATTGTTAAAAAAATAGATTATTATAATCTATAGCTTGTAATAACAATTGTAATAATTAATTGTTAATAATATATTTATAATATTATTATCATTTTCACAAAAGAAAAAAAATTTCACATCAAATAATATAATAAAATAATAACAATGACATTAATCAATTTGAGCAAAGTAACTTTAGTTATAATAAAGTAGAATTAATTTATTTTGTAATAATACACATATGATCTGTATACAAGATTTTAAATAATATAAAATTATATTACAAAATATTAGAAATTTAAAATTATATTATTAATTTTAAAATTATTTATATTTATTATCTATATTACATCGTATAAATATAATATAATAGAATAATTATAAAATTCATTATTTAATATTATTTAAATTTCTTGTATGAAATATTATTATAATATTAATAGTTAAAACACTCTTTAAATATTTGAAATATTTTAAATTAATAATAATCTTTAGAAAGTTTTTATATTTAATTAATGTTAAATATTAAATGTGACAAAATTTTTATATTTAATAAATATTACTCATTTAATTGTTAAGATTATCCTTTCATATAATTATTGTTCTCAATTTTTTCTCTTTATCTCAACATCTCATATTCTGTCATTTTTTTCTCTCCCTTATTATCATTTTTATTTGTCTCTTCTTTTTATATCTACTTGTTTTTTTATGCTCTCTCTTTGTTATCTTTCTTTACTTTCTAAATTGTTTCTCCCTTTTACTTATTTCTTTATTTATTCTATTTATCTTATATATTTCTTTCTCTTTTCTTTTCTTTTTTATTATGTCTCTCTTTTCTATCTATTACCATTTTCTTCTCTATTTTACTTTTATCGATCCATGATTCTTTTCTCTTTTAGAATAGTTAAATCAAGTTCCATTATGTCTTTTTGAACCCATCAATTAACAATATCAAGGAAATCTTTCATGTTTCATATTTTTGTATATAACATTTATGATAAAGATATACATTATCTTTTATATTTGTTATATAATTACATTTTTTATTTGTAAGAATGACAACATGATTGAAAAACACTTTTACATTAATGTCTATGTTATAAAACGTAATAGATTATATAAATTTATATTTATTTTATATAAATAAAATATTGATATTAGAGTATATTATGACTTTTATAATAAACAATATTTTTTAAAAAGTGCATATTGATCAAAAACTTAATGTGTGAATCTTATAAAAGTTTTTGTAGTGTGGTTTTAAATTATTTTTTCTTAATTTTTGTGTTGTAATTATTTTAAAAAAAATTGAAAATAATTTTATGTTTATAAAAAATGTAGATTTAAAAATATAAAAATTTATAATTTTTATAATGTAAATTAAAGGTTGAATAGAACACAAAAATTTATAAGTGATATGATTCAAACAAGAACCTACGTCTATGGCCAATCTATGAAAGAAAAGTACAAGTAACATAATTACAACATTAGGTTTCTCATTGTAGTTTACTTCTAACTTACTAGCTTTTGTAAGTTATACTATAAGCAAGACTTTTATGTGCTGAACCACAACTAAGTTTTTTTAGAGATCAAATCAAACTCAGGCATTTGCAAATGTCAAGCCTCACAGCCTAATAGGAAAATAAAATATAACAAGGAAACATTTTTTTGGTAAAAACATAAAAAAAAATTATGCTTGTTAATGAATGTAAAGAGGCATGAAGAGCTCAAAACAAAGAAAATAATTAAGATATTAAAGGCTTAAGAGATATAGACTTAGCTAAAAGAATTTAAAATTTCAAGTATTCATATGTTGTAGGTGCTGCCATTGTATATTTATGTCAATAGAATATGTATCATTTTTTAAGATGTTAAAATCTTGTCCATATTCATTAGTCATTTTACTCACAATTGTTAGGCATTTATAAAAATTTTTTTATCATAATCATTACAAAGTGAGTGAAAATTAGCTACAAAGTAGCTTCCATATAGCTCGAAAAGATCATGGAAATTTCTTCCAAAATTGTTGCTATAACAATACAATAATGGTTAGTTCTTAGCCATTATGTGAGATTGATTGGAGCTACTGAATCAACATGAACAAGATCTCAACAGTCCAATCAAAGGATAAAACTTTGGATGAGTTCTAGATGGTCGGATCAACTTGGATTTTATTGGGGCAACTTAATCAAGTTAGATTAACTCTTCATCATTTGATTAATCAATGGTAAAATTTGGAGTAGATATGAATCATAGGTTTCAAATTCGAAACATCTGGGTCATTAGATGAAGGATAGGTTATTTTGAATTAGAGTCATCTAATTGAAAAAGTGTGTAATCTAATTGAGCTGAGTGCTATTGGTATTGGTCTTTATAAGCAATCGATCAGGTGTAACCTTCGACCCTAATATTGGTTGGCTCTCGATTTGTGCACTCGAGGTTTAATCACATAGGAAAACTCATATGTTATGGGATTTTGCATGTCCAACCCATCCCATATTTATATTCGATTGAAATGTTTCCTGTTAGATCTAATGCCTTTCCAAGTCAATTTTAAAGAATTCATTATGAACTAGAATGGGTAGATCATATTTGGATCGAATTATTTTTCCTAAGCTATGCTTGAGCTTAAGCTTTTTTTGAGATGTTTTGCATTCTACCACGACTAGGGATATGGTATAAAAACATTTTAAATATTTAAATATGAGAATTCTAAGAAAATTGTTTTTTGATGTAATCATGATTTGATAATAAACAAAACATAAAATTTGGAAAAATATACAAAAGTATGATTTAATAAAGGAAAGAATAATTCAAAAATAGAATTATTTTAATTCAATGAATATTTTGAAGAGAAGTTGAACCAAGAAAAGAATTGAATGATTGCAAAATTGAATCCTTTTAATTTTCTACATTAAGGAGATGATTAAATGATTTAGTTTTCTAAATATAATTTGAAATTGCTTCACTTACTATAATTCTTAACTTGTTATAATAATTAACTTATTATTGTAATTCAAGCATAATCATTATCTATCTTCTTATATTTTTCTTTACTATCTCTCTTGTCTATCCTACCTTATCTTTTTATTTCTTTATCTCTTTCACTTATTTATTTATTCTCTCTATCTCATCTATATTCTCTCCTTTTTGTCAACTTTTTAAATCATCTCATAAATCTCTTTATTTTTTATCTCCTCCTAATTTTGCTTTTATCAATCCATGACTTTCTATCTCACTTCTACAATAATTGTCTCTATTTCTATTATCTCTTTTTAAATATATAAATTATAATACTTAAGAAATATCAAACATTATTTTTTTAATATATAATATTTATGATGAATATATATTTTATCATTTATATGTATTATATAATTTAATTTCTATATATAAGAATGATCACTAAATGGAAAAAAATCTTATGTATTAATGTTTACACAATTAGAAGCAAAAGTTTATGTAATTTTAAATTAATTTAATATAAATAAAATATTTATTTTGTAAAATATTATGACATTTAAATTAAGAATAAATTTTATTGGAACATTCATATGCTTGATAACTTAGAATGTTTTAGAAATAGTATATTGTCTTTAAGACAATAACAACATAATAATGACAAGGAAGCTAATAAGAGCTCCAAAGTTAAGCATGCTTGGGCAAGAGTAGTACTGAGATGGGTGATCTCTTAATCACGTTTTGCACCTACTATTTGTATTGTTCCTTTTTCTATTCAATTATTATTTATTTTAATAAATTACTAATGTCAAAATAATTAATTATTAGAAATAGTTGTTCGTAATTCGAATTTTAGTATTTAATTATTAAAAAAAACTTTAACCAAATTATCATTTTTATATAATAATAAATATTTCATATCATTTGATATAATAAAATAATAACATTAATATAATTTAATATTAATCAAAATAATATATAACAATTATAGTAAAATAGAATTAGTTAATGTATATAATAATATATACATATATTGTGTATATAAGTTTTTAAATATAGTAATAATAAATTTTAAAATATTATAATCTTAAAATTATATCATTAATCTTAAAAAATTTTTATATTTATTATTTATATTATATAATACAAAAATATCATGTTAGAATAATCAAATTATTTTTAATATAATTTAATTTTGTAATTAATGTTTGAATAAAATAATTTTAAAATATTTGTCAAATTATTTATCAAATATTAATAATATTATCAAATAATAGTAAAAAAACAAAATTTTATATTTTAATATATTTAAATATTAAAAATATTTAATAAACATTAAAATTTTACTTTTTTAAGAATTAACATTTATTTTTTTTTTTTAACTCTCTTTATCTGAGTGTCATTCACATTCTATCACTTCTTTCTCTCTTATTATCAATCTTATGTTTGTCTCTTTATTTTCTATCTTTTTATATTGTTCTTGCCTCTCTTCTCTATCTTATACTTTTTTTACCGATATTTTTCACTTTTTTTTATTTATTCTCTCTATGTCCTCTATATTCTCTCTTTTCTTTTTCTCTTCATTAAATCGTCACTCATATCTCTTTATTATTAATTTCTTATTTATTTTTTCACTTATCATTTTGTTTCTTTTTCTCCTTTATATAGAATAATTGTCTCCATCTCTATTATTGATGTTGTAACCCATCAATTAATAATATTAAAGAAATCACTCTTATTGCATAATTTAGTTGGTAATATTTATTGTAAATATGCATTTTATCATTTTTATTTGTTAGGAAAGTTAATATTTTTTTATAAGAAGGATAATATAAAATAAAAATATTATTCATTTAAACTTATGATATAAATAATAATAGTTTACATAATTTTCTTTTTATTATATATGAATAAAATATTAATATTATATCATATTTGACATATATATAAGAATAAACTTTTTTAAAGTGCATATGCTTTTTATTTTAGAACATTTAAACAGATCATCTATTATTTCTAAGAAAAATCCAACTACTAAGATGTCATCTTTTGTATGCATGTGAGACTACACTAGTATTATAGCACTATATCTTAAACAAACTTCAAAGTTAAGCATGCATTTGTGAAAGTAGTATTTGGATAGATCATCTTTTGCGAAGTTCTCATGCTACCCATTTTTTCTCAATAATCATTTTTTTAATGAAGGATAATTGAATTTCACAACATGTTATTATTAAAACATTAAATTGTTATAAATAATATTCATAATTTCTAATTCTATAAGTTTTTTAATAATAATTTTATAATATTATTAACAATTTCATAAAATAAAAAATAAGGCACATCATAAGATATATTTAAATAATAACTTTAATGTAGTTTAACATAGGGCAAAATAACTTATACTAATTACAATAAATTAGAATTAGATATATAGATGATTTATATATTTTTTAAAATATAGTAATATTATTTTATAGTTTATTAAAAATATAAGATTATATCATTAATGTTAAGTACTTTTTGTCATTATTATCTATATTATGTCACATAAAGATATGTATTAGAATAACAAAATTATTTAATTTTTAAATAAATATTAAATTTTAATATGAATAAAATAATATAAAGCTAATACTCAAAAAATTCTTTAAATATTTATAATATTCTAAAATAATAGGAAACATCCAATATTTTTTATATTTTATTATTACTAAATATTATATTTGATTAACGTGTTATATTTATTTAATATCATAAGTCTAAGTTTTAGGACTTAACTTCTCATTTACTATTTCATTCACTTTCTTCTCTTTATCTCAATGGTTCTTATACTCTCACTTCTTATTTTCTCCTATTACCGTTCTCTTAATTGGATTTTTATTCTCTATCTTATGTTTTTCTTGGCACCAATTTTACTATATGACTTTTTACATTCTAATTTTGCTTTCTCTTTCACTTTTTTTTACTCTCTTTATATCGTTGAAGTTCTTTATTTTCTTTTCCTCATCATTAAATCATCACTCATCAATCACAATTACTTATTTCCCTTCTATTTTGCTCTTATCAATCAATGACATTCTCTCTCTCACAGAATAGTTATCTCCATCTCAGTTAACTTTTTTTTAACTAATCAATTAATAATATCTAAGAAAACTCTTATGTTACATAGTTCAATATATAATATTTAAGAAAATATTTATTTTAATATTTTTGTTTATACATAGTTTAATTTTTTATTTGTGAAAATGATAAGTTAATTGAAGAATATTTCTTACGTTAAAGTTTATGTTATAAAAAATAATAGTTTGTTATTTTTTTATTAAATTTATATAAGTGAAATGTTGATATTGTAATATATTAAGATTTATATAATAATTAAATTTTTTTAAAAAGTGCATATGCTTGTTTATTTTTGAAGTTTTATAATTGACTCATTATCTTCAAGACAATGGTCACAGAACTATGATTATTTGTTTTTCGAATCCTTGTGCGACTACACGAGCATTGTGGCTTTATATCTCATTAGAACTCTAAAGTAAAGCTTTCTTGAGCAAGAGTGTTATTAGGATGGGTGACCTCTTTAGAAGTCTATGTGTTGCATGACTATTTTAATAACAATCCTTTTTCTAAAGAATAAAAATTTATTTTAATGCAAGTTAACTCTTTATTAATTCCATGTAAATAAAATACGATATAAAAAAATGACATATTATCACATATAATAAGCATAAAGTTTTTTAAAAGTGTACATTTAAGTGAAAAGGAGTTTCATCGAGGCAATGTTACCCTTGGAGCTAGTAGTAGCAGAAGAATGGCCCCCTCCAAGAACCCAAAATGCAATAATTGTGGAAAAAAGAATAGTTTATCCGTAACCTCTTTGTTTTGAGACATTATTTCTTTTGGGTTGACCCCGATAAAAAAGTAGTAATCACAAAAAAAATTTTATGTTTATAAAAAACTTTGACTTCCAAATATAATAATACATAATTTTTATAATGAAAATAATATTTGAAATGGTACACCAAATATTTTTCTTATGTTTTACCTCTAACCTACAAACTTTTGTTGGTTGAACTATAACATGGGCTTTCACATTGTTAAACCTAACTCAAATTTTTATGATATCAAACTGATCTAAACCATTAGCAAAAGCTAGGCAATTAACTAAACAGAAAGACAAAAATACATCAAGAACCAAATTTTCATTGAAAATTGAAAATTGTCTTTGCATGATGATGAATGTAAAAAGACAAAGTACCAAAAAAATTAGAAAAAATTGATAAAATAAAACCATAGAAGAATCACGCTTAGTTTGAATAATTTTGAATTTAAAGTAGTCATAAGCCTTTGGTGCTAATATATGAAATTTATGCCAATAGAATACGATATAGACTTTAAAATGTTAAAATATTATTCATATTAATTAGTCATATCATTTACAATGGTGGGGTATTTATAGAACAATTTTGGTCATCGCTGTTAGAAAGTGAGTGAACAACTATTACAAAAATAGTTACCAAATAGCTTAAAATATTTTAAAATATTCATCCAACGTAACAGTTGCAACGACATTATAACTGTTGTTATTTAGCCATTAAACAGGGATGATTGGAGCCATTGGGCTAGCACAAACGACATCAAAACCATCAGATAAAATGCTGGAAAAATAGATGAGTTCTGGTTGGTTGGATCAAGTCGTATTGGATTAAGATCTAGATTTTTTGATTAATCAATAGTAAATTGGGATTAGCTCTAGATCGTACTTCCAAATAGTAGAGATCTGGGTCATCAGATCGAGGTTAGAATTTTTCGAAAAGCAAAAATAGAAGTAATCATTTAATGAAGTTAGATGATATAACGACCATCGAATGGATTAATCAGTTTCAATAGATGAAACTGTATCGATCTAATCGACTTATCAAATGGATGATTGGATCGACTAAGATCACATCTTAAAGGAGGAGGCGACCTCTGCCATGCGTTCACAAACATGTGCAACCTATTGGTGCTGAGTACTATTAGTTATAAATGGAGACTATCACAATGAGCATAGTCCCACATTAGTTGAGAGGAAACTAATTTGGCCTTTTAAGCATTCACCCACGTGTAACTTGTTGTTCTAATGTTGGCTGGCTTACTTATTGTGTGCATAGGATTTAATCATGGGTAGACTTGAGCCTTATTGGTTTATCAATGTTTGACCAATCCGATACTTATAGTTGGTTAAAAATTCTTCTCAATTCAATCTAATCCTTCTCCTTGTCTAGTTTAGGAAGCCTTCGTCAACTAGAATGGGTCAGCTTGATCTTTATCTAACTATTCTTCTAGAAACTAAGCTAATAATTTATCTGGGACCATGTCTTCTGAATTTAAGCAAAACTTGTGAAGTGGCATAAATTTTTTTTTCTTAATTATGAAAATATTACAAGAATTGTTTTTTAATGTAATAAAGATTTAATAATCAACCAAACATGAAAGTTTACAAAACTACAAAAGTCTTATCCTTTGGGTTAAGACCAGCCCAAGACTTTTGCATTTAAAAATATCCTAGGATGTAACATAATATTTTTTAATTTATTAAATCATGAAAATTTTAATGGTATTTTTTTTAATATGTAAGATTCAGAAATCAAGATAACATAGTATTTCCCAAAAACTCAAAAGACTCTATCATAGGAATAACCTAGGCCATAGAAACTTGCATTCATACAAACGTTGGGATTTGTAATAAAATTTTTTGTTTATTTAATTATGAAAATTTTAATTGTGTTTTTTTTATGTAATCAAGACAACCTTACATAGAATTTAAAAAAAATACAAAAGCATTATTTAACCAAGAAAGAGTGATTGAAAAATAAAATTATGTTAAATATTTGAATAGTTTAAGCAGAATTTGAATAAAGAAAAATGCAGAGGTTAAAAAATTAAATCCTATTAATTTGCTAAATCAAGGAGATGATGAAAACATTTTGATGCTTCAATATGATTTGAAACTGATATGAAAGGAGAGTATGCTAAGGTTAACAAGATAATTTTTTTCCTATTAACAAAAACCTCATCAAAACAGATGCACATTTCTTTTTTTTTAAGCTTTTTAAATAGTCAAAGATATTTTGAAGATCACTTGCTCACCATGTTCAAAATGCATAGTTTATTCTTTGCATGTAAACTTTTTTCACATTAAACAACCCCATTAGATTAAAAAGGTAAATGTTTAAGGCTTGACCTATCAAGCACAAAGGTGACATAACATATATGTATGATAATTTAGAAAATTTTAGAAATGGTTCGTTATCTTGAAGACAATAATCATAGAACTGTGATTGCTTATCATTTAAATGCATGCATGACCATAAGAGTATTATAGCACTAGATCTCATCAAAATTCTAAAGTTAATCATTCTTTGATGAGAGAAGAATTGAGATGGGTGACCTCTTCAGAAGTCCTATTTTATCAATTATTTCATAGCATTCTTTTTTCTAATAAATGAGTTTATTTTAATAACATATTAATGTTAAAAAATAATGTTATTATAAATGATAGTTTATAATAACCATTTTAGTAAGTAATTATTATTAATAACTTTATAAATTTATTATTAATTTTATATAATAATGAATATGACATATTATATGATATAATTAAATAATAATTTTCATATTTTTTTATTATTAAATATTATATTTGATTAACTTATAGTATTCAATATATATTTTAAGTTTGATTATGGAGGTTTTACTTTTATTTAATCATTTTTCTTGCTTTTTTCTTGAATTTTTTCTTTATCCTAATATCTCCCTCATGCTCTCACTTTCTCTATCTTATTATCATTCTCATATTTGCCTCATAATTATCTATCTTTATATATTATTTTTGGCCTCATATTTTGATCTATCCTTCTCTACTTTCTCATTTCTCTCATTTTTTTCATATATTTTTTTATTCTCTCCTTCTTTTATTTGTTTCTTTTTTAACATTTCATTAAATTAGCTCCCATATCTCTTTGTTATAATTTTTCTTTCCATTTTGCTCTTATCAATCAATGCTTTTCTCTCTCTTATAGAATTGTTATCTTTATTTCTATTATTTGTTTCTTAGCCCATAAATTAAAATCAACTAAGAAATCACCAATATTGTATACTTTAATATATACTTTTTTTGATAAATATATATTTTATCATTTATATTTGTTATTTAATTTGATTTTTTATTTATAAAAAAGATAACAAAACTAAAAAATAATCTTATGAATCAATATCTTCATTAAAAAAGTAATAGTTTATTTTATTTTTTTAATTAGTTTTACATATGTAAAATATTAATATTTAAATATATAATGACAAATATAATAATCATAATACTTTTTAAAAGTGCATATGCTTAATAATTTAACAAATACTAGATGTAACATTTATGATACATATATAAATTATTAATTATATTTATTACATAACTAAACCTTTATTTATATAAATGACAACTTAATGGAAGAAAGTATTTTTTAGTTATATTTATGTTATTGAAAATAATAATTTATGTAATATTTTAATTATTTTACATAAAACAATGTTGATATTATAATGTATTGTAACATATATAATTAGAATAAATTTTTTTAATAGTACATTTGCTTAATAATTTAGAAATTTTAGAAATTATTTATTATCCTCAAAACAAGAGTCACATAATTGTGCCTTTTCTCTTTTTGTACATTTTTGTGGCCAAAAGAGAATTACAATGCTTGATCTGAATAAAGATCAAAAGTTAAGATTGCTTGAGTAAGAGTAGCATTGGGATGGATAAACTCTAATGAAGACCTCGTATTCCTCTAATTTTTAAAAGAGTTCTATGTTCTATGAACAAAAACTTATTTTAAAAATACATTAATGTTAAAAAATTAAATTATAATAAACAATTATTTGTAATTAACATTTTAGTAATTGATTATTAATATAAATTTATGTTATTATTATCAAATTTATATGATAATAAATATAGTATATCATATGATCTAATAAAATAAAACTTTAATATAGTTTAATATTGAGTAAAATAACTTATATAAATTATAAGAAATTACAATTAATTTACGTTTCTAATAATATATAGTAGGAATAGAATTTTTTACATATAATCATATATATTATATAATTTTAGAAACTTAAAATTATATCATTAATGGTCAAAATTTTATATATTTATTATCTATATTATGTCATATAAAAAATATATTAGAATAATTATCTTCTTTACTTTTTAATCAAAATGTTTAGTTAATATATGAATTAAATAGCATTGAACTAATAGTCAAAAGTTTTTTAAATATATGTAATATTTGAATACAATAATAAAACACAAATAGATTTATATTTTATTACTATTAATTATTATATATAATTAATTTAATATAGTTAACAAATATCATAAGTACCATTTTTAAAATATAATTTTTATTTAATTATTTCTCTCACATTTTCTCTTTATCATAATATCGTTCATATTCTCTTACTTGTCTTTTCTATTTTCATTCTTTTTTTTGACCACTCAATCCATATCTCCTTTATTCTTCTTGGCCACTCTCCCTCCTCTTTGCTTCTCTACTTTCTATTTCAACTGCTCTTTCACATATTTATTATTCATATCTCCTTCATGTTCTATTTTTTATTTTTTCTTTATTAAATAGTCTCTCATCTCACCCAATTTTTATTTTTCTACATTTAAAATAAATTTATTTTATATTATTTATATTTGTTTTGTAATTTAATTTTTTATTTATAAGAATGATAAACTAATGGAAGAAAATTTTATGTACTATTATCTATGTGATAAAAAATAATGCCTTACATTATTTTTTCTTTATTCACAAAAAAGAATATGTTAATACTAAAATATATTAATATATATATATATATATATATATGAATAATTTTTTCTTAAAAGTGTATGTGTTTGATAATTTGCAAAATTTTGGAAAAAGATTCATTATCATCAAGACAATAATATCATAATTAAGATTTTTTTGTATGCACCTATGATCACAATAGTATTTTAGCACTGGATTTTATTAGAACTCCAAAGCTAGGTTTGCTTCGGTGAGAGTAGTATTGTGATGGGTGGCCTCTTAAGAAGTCTTATTATTTTACATATTTTTCAATAATAATCGTTTCTCTAGTTAATGTCAATTGATTTTAACAAAATGTTAATGTTATTGAATTAAATTTTTATAGATGATAGTTTATTTTAGTAATTAATTGTTAATAATTATTTTATAACATTATCTTAAATTTCATTTAATATTAAATATGTGATGTAATGTGATATAAAAAAGTTAAAATTTTAATTTAGTTTAACATGTAGAAAATAAATTTATATCAAATATTATATATTAGAATTAATTTCCATTTATAATATTATATATATATATATATATATATATATATATATATATATATATTATGCATAAAAGTTTATAAATATAATGATATTATATTATAGAATGTTTGGAGCCTAAAATTATATCCTTAAAAACAAATAATTTATGTATTTATTATTATATTACATCATATAAAGACAATATATTACAATAATTATATAATTATTTTTTAATTAACTTATTAAATTTTATGTATGAATAAAATAAAATAATATTAATATCCCAAATATTATTTAAAAATTTGTAATATTTTAAAGTAATAAAAGATTTAAAATATTTTTATATTCATTTTTTATAAAATATTATATATGATTAACGTTTTATATTTTATGAATATTATAATTTAAATTATTAAGATTTAACTTTTATTTATTTATTTTTCTCAATTTTTTCTATTTATGTTAATATCTCAAATTCTCTTATTTTCTAATCTCTTTTATTTTCATTATCTTATTTGCCTCCACATTCTCTATCTCTTAATGTTTTTCTTTACCTTCAACGATCCTTTATCATTCTTCGCTTCTCATTTCTATATGTCTTTTACTTATTTATTTATTTTATTTATCTCTTTTATGTTTTCTTTTTCTTTTTCGTCTTCATAAAATTATCTCTCATTAATCTCTATTACTATTTTTATTACTATTTTGCTTTTAATAAATTATGAGATTTTCTCTATTATAGAATAGTTATCTCTAACTAAATTAACTTTGTTTTAAATAATTAATTAACAATATCTAAGAAATATCTCTTGTTGCATAGTTTGACAAATAACATTTATGAAAAAAATACCTTTTACTATTTATAATTATTATGTTACTTAATTTCTATTTTAAAATATGATAACATAATAAAAAAATGTTATGTATTAATTTATATGTCATCAAAGGTAATAATTTACTTCATTTTTTATTTTTTTATTTAAATAAAATATTACTATTAGAATATATAATGAATGATATAATAAGAAAAAAAAATCAAAAGTACTAATTTGTCATAATTTTTAAAATTTAAGAAATGGCTTTTATCATGAAAATAACAATCAAACAACTAGGATTTTTTGTGTATTGTACCTATTTGTGACGCTCAAGCATTATGCCATGATATCTCATTAAAACTCCAAAGTTTAGCGCACTTAGGTAGGGGTGGAATTAGGATGGGTGACCTCTTACAACTTCTGGTGTTCTAACTATTTTTTCATATCCCCATTTCTATTGAATTATAATTCATCTTAATAACATGTTTATATTAAAAAATTAGATTATTATAAATAATAATTAATATAAACAATTTTAGTAACTAGTTATTAATAAAAACATTATAATATTATGTTTAATTTCAAACAATAATAAATATTGTACATCATATGATATAAAAAAATAATCAATTCGATAAAGTTTAATGTTCATCAAAATAAATTATATAAATTACAATCAATTAGAATTTAAATATATTCATAATAGTACATATATGACTTGCACATCAATTTTAAACTATACTAATATTATGTTATAGAAAATTAGATTTTTAAAGTTATATTTTTAATGTTAAATATTATTTATATTTATTATCTATATTATGTTATATAAAGATAATATATTAGAATAGTTATAATATTTATTATTTTCTATATTTTAAATTAATAAATGAAAAATTAATATTAAATTAATAACAATGTTTTTTAAATATTTGAAATATACTAAAAAAATTATAAAACATAATATTCTTTTATATTATTATGATTAAATATTATAAATGATTTTTTAGTAAAAATAACAATTTATGTTTTTTAGATTTAATTTTTGTTTTATGCTTCTCACCTTTTTTTCTTTACCTCAACTATTATCCTTCTTCTCAAGCCATTTTCTCCCTTATTATCATTCATTATTTGTTTCTTTATTCTTAATCATCTTATGTTTTTTTGGGCCTCTCCCTATCTATAGTCTTTATCTACTTTCTCATTTCTCTCTAGCATTTATTTATTCTCTCCATCTTCTCTATGTTCTATTTGTTATTTTTTTCCTTAAATCATCTCTTAACTCTCTCAATTACTTTTTCCAATCTTTTTTGCTCTTATTAATCCACGGCCTTAAACTTACTCTTGTATTATAGTTATCTATATTTTTATTATCTATTTTTTGGCTTGCAAATTAAAAATGTTTAAAAAACCTCTTATGTTCCAAACTTTAATTTATAATATTTATGATAATCATATATTTTTATCATTTATATTTACTAAATAATTTAATATTTTATTTAAAAGAATTGTAATATAATCCAAGAAAAACTTATGTATTAACCTTGATGCTATCAAAAAGCATAGTTTATGCAAATTTCTATAAAATTTATGTAAATAAAGTTTTTATATTTGAATAAAATATATTACTATATATATACTAAGAATAAATTTTTTAAAAGTGTATATTCTAGATAATTTAGATACTTTTTGAAATAATATTTTATTTTTGAGATAATAATCACATAATGATGATTTTCCTCTTTTATTTGCATGTGTAGCCATACCAACATTATAACACTAGCTCTTTTTAGAGCTCTAAAGGAAAGCATTATTTGTTGAGAGGACTATTAGGATGGATGACATCTTATGAAGTCCTCATGCTGCACTTACTTCTCAGGTCATTTTTTTTTCTATGGTTGACAATTTATTTTAAAATTTTGTTAACTTTAAAAAATTAAATTTTAATAAATGATTATTTATAATTATCATTTAATAAATTAATTATTTATAAAAATTTTATAAAATTATAATCCTTTTAATATAATAGAAAATTTGGAACGTTTAATGAGATAATGAAATAAAATGTTTCATATCATTTAATGTTATGCTTTTTGAAAACTTATATATGTTGTTTATAGAATTTTTTTAATATAATAATATTATTTTATAAAATAATAGAAATATAAAATAATGACATTAGTGCTAAATATTATAAATATTTATTATTTGTATTACATCTTATAAATATAATATACTAGAATAATTATATTTTAAATTTGTAAAATTTTATTATAAACCATTTATATTTAAATAATATTATCAGTTTAATTATTAACATTTAACTTTTACTTAATTATTTCTTATATTATGTTTTATTAATATATTAATGTGTCATATTCTCTTACTTTCTATCCTCAACCATTATCATTATACTTTTCTCTTTATTCTATATCTTCTAACACTTTTCTTGGCCTAGAACTATTTTCTATCATTCTTTTGTTTCTCATTTCTCTATCTCTTTCCTTTATCTTTTGCTATTTTCCTCACAATTTCACTTTTATAAATCTGTGACTTTTTCTCCTATAGAATAGTTATCTCTATCTATATTATTTCTTTTTAAGTGCATCAGTAAAAATATTTAAGAAATATCTTATATTACATTATTTAATATATAATATTTTGATAAATGTATATTTTGTGATTTATATAAATTACATAAATTAATTTTTATTTATAAAAATGATAACATAATAGAAAAAATCTAATGCATCAATATCTATGTTATTGAAAATAGCAGTTTATGTAATTTTATATTTATTGTACATAAGTAATGTATTGGTATTAGAGTAAATTTTGACATATAAAATAGGAAAAAAATTTAAAAGTCCATATACTTGATAATTTTTAAAATTATAGAAATGGTTCGTTTTTTAACAAAATAATCAGATAATTATTATATTTTTCTATTGTATGCATTTGCGACCACAGAAGTATTATGACACTATGTCTAATTAGAGCTCTAATGTTAAGCTCCCCTGGAGGTGACCGGTTTTAGGATGGATGACCTCTTGAAAACTCTTCGTGTTATAAATATTTTTTCATATTCCTTTTTCTAATGAAGAATAATTTATTTTAATAACATGTTAATATCAAAAAAACTAAATTTTTATAAGCGATAGATCATGACTACCATTTTAGTAATGAATTATTAGTAAAACATTTATAATATCTTTGTTAATTTCATGTAATAATAAACATAGCACATAATATGATATACCAAAATAGTAACTTTAATGTCATCTAATATTTTGAAAACTAATTTATATATGATGCAACAAAAAAGAATTAAATTTAATTATAATAGTATATATATCGTGTCTATGAAATTTTTAGAATATAATAATATTATGTTATAGAATATTACAATTTTAAAATCATTTCATTAATATAATATATTTTTGGTATTCATTATCTATATTACATCATATAAATGTAATATATTACAATAATTACGTTATTTATTATTGAGTAAATTATTTTGATGAATATAATAGTAAAATATTATTAAATTAACATTCAAAATATTTTTTAAATAATTGAAATATGTTATAATATTTATAAATATTAAATACTTCTGATATTTAATTATAGATTATACTATAAATAACTTATTTTAATTTTTTTGTTTAAAATTGTAGTTTTATTTATCTATATTTGACTTTTATTAAATTATTTTTCTCACGTTTTTCTGTTTATGTCAAATGTCTCTTATATTCTCTCTCCTCTTACAAAGTTTTTTGTCTCTATCTCCAAATTTTCTTTTGGCCTCTCTTTTTCTATAATACTTCTCTACTTTCTCATTTCTTTCTTTCTTTTATTTTGTTTATTTATCCTCTCTATCTCCTCTATGTTCTCTTTTATTTTTTCTCTTCATTAAATCACCTCTCAACTCTCTCAATTTCTATTATTCACTCTTTTTACTCTTTTTTATATATCTTTCCTTTTATTTTATAGAATAGTTATCCCCATTTTCTTTACCTCTATCTTAGCCAATTTATTAAACATTTTTAAAAATACTTTTGTGATGCATAACTTAATATATAATATTTACGATAAAAATATATTTGATTATGTATATTTAATATGCTATTTAATTATTTTTTATAAGAATGATAATATAGCAAAAGAAAGTCTTATATATCGATGTTAACACTATGAAAAAAATTATGAAAATTTCTATTTATTTAACATAAATGAAATAATTATATTAGAATATATTGTCATTTATAATACGAATTATTTTTTTAAAAAGTTCTTACCCATATTAATTTAGAAATTTTTAAAATTTTCAAAATAATAATCACATGATAATGATTTATTTCATATTATATGTATGTGTGACCACACCAACATTATAACATTAGATCTCTTTAGAGCTCCAAACATAAGAATTTTTTTGGCGAGAGCATCACTACAAAGTATGACCTCCTGGGAAGTCCTTGTGTTTTATAGAATAGTTATCTCCACTTTTAGTATCTTTTTTGGCCCATCAATTAACAATATTAAAGAAATCTCTAGTGTTGCATAAGTTGGTGCATAATATTTATCGTAAATTTATTTTTTAAATTTAATATTTGTTACATAATATAAATTTTTATTTTTAAAAATGATAACAAAATGAAAAAATCTTTAATATTAATGTCTATGTTATTAAAAATAGTAATTTGCATAATATTTTCTTAATTTAATGTAAATAAAATATTAATATTAGAAGAAATTAAGACATATATAATAGCAAATTTTTTTAAAAGTATATATACTTGATTATTTAAAAAATTTTAGAAAATAGTTCGTTTTCTTCAAGACAATAGTCACATAAGTATGATTTTTTGTCTTTTATCTACATGTCTAACCACACAAGCATTATAACACTTGAACTAGTTAGAAGTCAAAAGCTAAGAATACTTGGGGTGAGAGTACTACTTCGATAAGTGGCCACTTGAGAAATCCACATGATGCAAAATGTTTTTCATATAAATCTTTTTCTTAATGGGCCACAATTCATTTTAATAACATGCTAATGTTAAAAGTTAAATTACTTTAAATAATAGATCATTACTCTAATTTTAATAATTAATTTTTAATCGTAGCTTTATAGTATTATTATTAATTTTATATGATAATAATTCTAGTACATCATATGTTATAATAAAATAATAAATTTTATATATTTTAATATTAGGCCAAATAATTTATGCAAAGTATAATAAAGTAGAAATATTTTATTCCTTTAATAATAGATGCATAATACTATTATTAATTTCATAGAATACAAAAGATGGTACATCATATGGTATAACAAAATAATAACATTAATATAGTTTAATAAAGAGCCAAATGACTTATTTCAACTATAATAAATTAAAATAAATTTATATTTTTAATAATATATTTAAAATGTGTATAAAATTTTTTAAATATTATAATATTTTAAATATCGAAATTATTAAATTAATATTAAATATTATTCATATTTAGTACTTACAGTATGTTATAAATGTAATATTTTGAAATTATTATCCTATCAATTATTTAATATTTTTTCAAAATTCTAAGAAAGAAAAAATTAATATTAAATCAATAAATAAAAAAATTTAAAAATATTTAAAATATTCTAAGATAATGATATCCTTTGTGTATTTATTATATTTTATTATTATTAAATATTATATGTGATAAAAATTTTATATTAAATAAATATATAAGTTTTATTATTAAGATTATATTTTTATTTTATTATTTCTTTCCCCTTTTCCCTTTACCTCAATGTCTCTCAAAATCTCTTGCATCCTTCTCTCTCTTCTTAGCAATCTCTATTTGTCTCTGCATACTTTATCTCTTAATATTTTTCTTAGCCTCTCTTGCTTCTGTCCTTTTCTACTTTTTTTATTTCTCTCTCTTTTTCATTTTACTAATTATTCTCCTTATCTTCTCCTTGTTCCCTCTTTTCTTTTCTCTTCATTAAATGATCCTACATCAATCTCAATTTTGCTTTTATCAATCCATGTCATTCTTTTTCTCTTGTTGAATAATTATCTACAATCCTATTATCTCTTTTTTAGATCATCAATTAATAATATGTTAGAAATCTATTATTTTGTATGCTTTAATATATAATATTAATGATAAATATATATTTTATCAATTACATTTATTATTTAATTTAATTTTTTATTCATAAAAAGTTTACAAACTCAAAGAAAATCAAATGTGTTAATGTATACATTATCAAAAATTATGGTTTATGCGATATTTTCTTAATTTTATGTAAATAAAATCTTAATATTACAATTTATTATGATATATAAAATAAGAATTTTTTCAAAAGTATATATTCTTTACATTTTAGAATGCTTTAGAAAAGAATCATTATTTTAAAGACAATAATAACATAACAAAATTTTCTTTCTTTTATATGGATGTTCAACAAAACTAACAATATATCATTGGATCTCATTTGATGTCCAAAGTTAAGCATGCTTTGTGGGAGTACTAGTGGGATAGATGACCTCTTCCTTAGTCCTCATGTAGCACAAATTGTTTATAGTATTCTTTTCTCCAATGAACAATAATTGATTTTAATAACATGTTAATATTAAAAAATTAAATTATAATAAACAAAAGCTTATAATAATCGTTTTTGTAATATAATATCAATAATAACTTTATAATATTAATTTTACTTTTCTAAAGTAATAAATATGACCCATCATGTGATATGACAGAATAATAACCTTAATATAATTCAATATTTGATTAAAATAAATTATAAAGTTTATAATAAATTAGAATTAATTTATCTTTGTAAAAGTTAATATTTGTTGTGTATAGAATTTCTTGGACATATTAATATTGCATTATTAAATATTAAAAATTTTAAAATTATATCATTGTTGTTAAATATTATTGATATTTATTATGTATATTACATCATATAAAGACAAAATATTAAAATAATTTAACTATTTACTCTTTAGTTAATTTTTTAAATAACATTAAAACAAATGTCTCTTATGACCTAGTTTAATATATTAAATTAATAAAAATAATATTTTTTATTATTTCTATTTCTTACATAATTTAATTTTTTATAAGAATGAGAATATAATGGAAGAAAATCTTATATATTAATGTCTATGCTTTAAAAAAAATTTCTTACATAATTTTATCTTAAATTTTATATAAAAAAGTACTAATATTAAAATATATTATTACATATATATAAGACTATTCTTTAAAAAAATGCATATAATTAATAATTCAATTCATTTTAGAAAATTTCGATTTTCTGCATGATAATAATCACATATTGATGTTTTTTTTATGAAAATCCATTTTGTGAATAACGATAATTGATATTAACAACTTTTAAAAGTAAATAACTAAAATTGTTATAAATGATGATTTCTATTTAATATTTTTGTTATATTATTAAAAATAACTTGATAATATTATTATCAATTTTATATAATAATAAATGATGCACATGATTTGATATAATAAAATAATAGCTTTAATTTAGTTTAATATTATGGAAAATAACTTATATCAATTATAATAAAGTAGAATTAAATTATTTTTCTATTAGTATATATGTTGTGTATAAAATTTTCAAAATATAATAATACTTATATTATTCAATATTAGAAATAAAAAATTGTATCACTAATGTTAAATATTATTTACTATTATCTTGTATATTACATCATAAAAAGATAAATTAATAAATTAATTAATTTATTTATTATTTAATTAACTTTTATAATTTTAAGTAAGAATAAAATAATATAACATTAATTGTCAAAATGCTCTTTCAGTATTTGTGAAATTTTAAACTAATAATAAAGCTTTATTATATTTCATATTTTATTTTTATTTAATATTATAAATGATTAACATATTATATTTATAAATTTTATTAATTTATTGCTATTATTAAACTTTTATTTAATTATTTCTCTAACTTTATTCTCTTTATAATAATCTCTCTCTCTCTTTCTCTCACTTCTTACTCTCTTCTATTATCAACTAATTATCTCTTCATCCCATATCTACTTATATTTTTCTTAGCATCCAATGCTCCTCTATCATTCTCTATTTTCTAATTTCTCATTCTCTTTTGTATTTTTATTCATTCAATCTACATTATATCCTTTTTAACTCATCTATTAAAACATTTAGGAAATCTCATGATTTAACTTTTTTAATATAAAATATTTATAATATATGTATTTTGTATTCAATTTTATTACATAACTTAAAGTTTTTATTTCTCAAAATGCTAACATTGTCAAAACAAACCTTGCATATTATTGTTTATACAATAAAAATATTAATTTATGTAATTTTTTTATTAAATTTATGAAAAGAAAATATTTATATTATAATATTATGACACACATAATAAGCTTAAACTTTTTAAAGTTGCTTATGACATAATAATTTATAAATTATTTTAAATCGTTTATTATCTGTTAGACAATAATCAGTAACTACGACAATTTTTCTATTATATGTAGTGCGACCACACCACCACTATAACGTTTGATCTCATTAGACCTCCAAAGTTAAGTATGTTTGGTGAGAGTAGTATTGTGATTGTGGCCTCTTAAGAAGTCCTTCTATTATAAATATGTTTCGTAACATTTATTTTTCTAAGAAATGACAATTGATTTTGTTAACATGTAAATGTTAAAATATTAAATTATTTCAAATGATAGTTTATAATTAGAATTTTATTAATTAGGTATTAATGATAATTTTATAACATTATTGCAAACTTTAAATAATAATAAATATGACACATCACATAATATAATAAAATAATAAATTTAATTTTTTTTAATAATTGGAAAATAAATTAATATAAATTGTAATAAATTAAAATTAATTTATGTTCACATTAGTATAAACATGTCATCTAAATAAGTTTTTAAAATTTTAAAAAAAAAGTTAATGTTAATAATAAAATATTAATTAAATATTTTTAATATTCTTAAATTTTAATAAACCTTTAATAGTTTTAATAATTTTATATTATAAAATATTATATATGATTAACCAAATTTATTTAATAAATATTACAAGTATAATTATTAAGATTTATTATTTATTGAATTATTGCTCTTACTTTTGTCTCTTTATAACAATGTCTCTCACATTCTCTTACTTTCTACACTCTTCTATTATCATTCTTAATTGTGTCTTTATTTACTATCTCTTTATAAACTTGGCCTCTAATTCTCATTTATCATTCTTTAATTTCTCATTTCCTATTCTTTTTTACTTTTCTTATTTATTCTCTCTATCACTTTTATGATTCCTTATCATTTGTATGCATGTGTGGCTATGAAAATATTATAGAATTAGGTCTCATTAGAACTCTAAAGTTAAGCAAGCATGAGCAAGAGTGCTATTGGGATGGGTGACCTCGTCACATTTTCTCTTTTTTTTCAAACAATTTAATAACGTTCTATTTTTTAATGAATGACATTATATTTTTAATAAAATATTCCAACTAT
This sequence comes from Vanilla planifolia, assembly GCA_023846275.1. Taxonomy (NCBI): domain Eukaryota; kingdom Viridiplantae; phylum Streptophyta; class Magnoliopsida; order Asparagales; family Orchidaceae; genus Vanilla; species Vanilla planifolia. Next base: position 283,964 of record JAIUJO010000175.1, read on the forward strand.
TGTAAATAATAATGTTGAATTACCATTTTTAATTAATTTTCCTTAATAAATTTATATCATTATTATTTTTTATACAATAATAGATATGATGCATAATAATTTATAATAAAATAATAATTTTATTATATTTTAATGTTGAGATTAATAATTTATACAAATTATAATATAGTAGAATAAATTTATGTTTATAATTATATCGATGTAATAAGTTTAGACTTTTATAAAAATAGTAATATTACATTATAGAATTTTAGAAATCTAAAATTATATAATTGATGCTAAATATTATTTTATTTACTATCTATTGTACATCATATAAAGATAATATATTAGAATAATTATATTAACTATTATTTACTTAAAATTATTTAATTAACATATGAATAAAATTATATTTAATTAATAGTTTAATAATCTTTTAATATTTCTAGTATTCTAAAATAATAAAAAAAGTAAAATTTTTCTTCTATTTTATTATTATTAAATATTATATATGATTTATTTATTATACTAAATAATTATTATCAATTTAAATATTATGATTTAACTTCTCTTTAGTTAGTTCTCTCACATTTTTCTCATTATCTTAATATCTCTCACACTTCTCACTTACTACTCTTTCTGATTATCATTCTGTTGTTTATTTCTTCATTCTCCATCGTGCATTTTCTTAGTCTCCAACTCTCCTTTATTATTATTTACTTTCTAATTACTCTTTCTCTATCTTTCACTTTTTAATTTATTCTCTTTATCTCCTATATGTTCTCTCCTTCTTGTTTCTCTTTAAAACTTCATCTTCATCAATCTCGATTACTATTTTCCTCTCTTTTTTACTCTTATTAATTCATGACTTTCTCTCTCTATTATAAAAAACTTTTTTATCTCTATTATCTTTTTTCAGTATATCAATTAAGATTATTTAAGATATCTTTCATGTTTTATAACTTATAAACACCATTTTAGTAATCAATCGTTAATAATAACTTTATAGCATTACTATCAAATTCATGTAAGAATAAATATGACACATCATATGATATAATAGAATAAAAAAATTAATATAATTTATTATTAAGCAAAATAACTTATTTAAACTACACTAAATTCAAACTAATTGGTATTTATTATAATATATATAAGACTTGTGTAAAATGTTTTAATTACTATTTAGCATTATTTATATTTATTTTAAATAATATGTGACATAAAGATAATATATTGAAATAATTTTATTATTTGTTATTGAATAATGTGTTTTTCTTTTAAGCATGGCTGAATCAATATTATATTAATAGTAAAACTATTCTTTAAATTTTGAAAATATTCTAAAATAATAATGAAAAATAGTTTTCATATTATATTATTATTATCAAATATTCTACATGATTAAAGTTTTTATATTTAATAAAGATTACAAGTTTAATTTTTATGATTATGGTTTTATTTAATTATTTCTCATACTTTATCCTATTTACTTAATGTCTCTCATATTTTTGCTTCTATCCCTCTCCTATTATTATTCTTTATTTCTCTCTTCATAGTATATCTCCTTATATTTTTGTTGGCCTCTCTCTCTTCTCTATTATTCACTTTCTTATTTCTCTATCTAGGACTTTTGTGTTCTTTCTTTTCTTTTTTTCTTTACTAAATTTTTTCTTACATCTATCTATTAAAATTTTTTTATATTTTGAGTTATAAATCTGTATTTGTCACCCTTTTGCAGAAAAATTTTCTCTAACTCTATTATTTGTTTTTTGGCACATCACTTAATAATATTTAGAAAATATCTCATGTTGTATAGTTTAATATATAATATTTATGAATAAAATATATTTTATAATTCTTTATTTTTTAAATAATTTAATTATTTATTTAATATAATTTTAAAAAAAATGAAAGAAAATCATAGATATATATATATTAAAGTATATGTCATCAAAAATAATAGATTATAATATTTTTTTATTAATTTCAGATCATTAAAATATGTATATTAGAATATATGAAGACATACACAACAAGCATTAATATTTTTTAAAGAGCTTTTAGAAGTGAAAACTTGTTTGTGAATCTCATAAAGTTCATTAATTATGTTTTTAATTTATTTTTTCTAATTTTTGGATTGTATTTATTTTAAAGAAATTGTTATAAAAATATGTTCACATTTATGGAAAACTTTTGTTGTACAAATATCATAATTTATAATTTTTATAATGAAAATAAAAGGCTAAATGCTACACAAAAAGTTTTAGGTATTTCCGTTAAAATTAGAACTTATGCCCATCTCCATTTGAGGTAAAAGAACACTATTAAAGAATTACAACTCGAGAATTTTCTTAATCTTTGCTTATATCCAATTTGTAATTACCTCAATCCTAACTAATTTTTTGTGAGATGAAACCTAACCTATGCTTTCATAAATGTAAAATCACCAAACTCAGGAAGAAAAATATCACTAAAAAAATTTAAAAACTTCATATGTGTGTTGATAAATGTGTAAAGTCTTGAAGAGCACAAAATGAAGAAAAAAATTAAGAAAATGTAAGCTTAGTAGAACATTGAAGAATCTGAAATTTCAAATAAATATAATTGATAGGAGCTGCTAGAGGAAATTTATGATAGTAGAATATGATGCAGCCCTTTTTTTGGATGCTAACATATTATTCATGTTCATTAGTCATTTCATTCGCAATAATTTGGTATTTATAGAAAACTTTTTTCTATAAACATTACAAAGTGTGTGAAAAGTTGTTGCAAAACAAAATTCCAAATAGCTTGAAAAATCATAAAATATTCTTTCAAAATAGTTTCTACAATGGCATAGCAATGGCTTGTTACTTTTTCATTTGGCAATATTGATTGGAGTCGTTGGATTGGCAAATAAGAGAACTCAATTATGTGATCAACTATTGTAAAGGCAAATAAGTTCTAGCTGGATTGATCAAATTGAATTTGAATAGTCATTGAATCAAATCAGATATGATTTAGATCATTTGATTAATCAATGATAAAATGAGGATTTTATGATTATCGTAGGATTAAAAAGGGAGGGATCTTGGTCATTAGATCAAGGATAGATTATTTCAAAAGGTGAAAATACAAATAGTCAAGCAATCTAATTTATTAATCAGTTACGATAGAAATAGTTGTAAATATCTGATCAGCTTATACAATGGGTAATTATATCAACTAGAATCACTGTTTAAAGCATACATGATCTATACTGTACGATCACAAAAATAAGAGAATAGACTATAACGAGCAGTGTTTGTTTTGGATGGAGACTATCACAAGGGATTTAGACCCATATTATAGGAGAGAAAATTTATATGGTCTTTATAAGCATTTGTCTAAGTGTAACCTATGAATCAAATATTGGCTGGCAATTTATTTGTGTGCTCAAGATTTAAACACTTAGAAGGAGTTGCATGTTACAAGTTTGTTTGTGTTTGACCCATCTCATACTTATATTTTGTTGGAAAACTTTTTGATTCTATCCATTCCATTTCCAAATATGTTTAAGATTTTGTCACAAAAAAGAACAAGTCTAACAAATTTAAATCTGACTATTTTTCCAAAAACATTGCTTGGGGTTAAGCTTGCCTAGAGAATTGTTCATGATGGTTAGACCTAAAATGTCACATAATTTTTTTAATTTATTTAATTATGAAAATTTCATAGAAAAATTTTGTTGATGTAAAGATAATTTAACATTTAACCTAATATAGAAATTAGAAAAATTGCAAAAGTCTGATTCTTAGGATTTAGCTCAGCCTGAGATTATTACATTCAAGCATTGGTTAGGATGTGGATAAAGTTTTTTAATTTATTCAATTTTAAAATTTTAATAGAATTATTTTTTTGATGTAATCAAGATTTAAAAATCCACCTAACATAGAATTTTGCAAAATAGAAAAGTATGATTTAATCAGGAAAGAATTATTCCAAAAATAGAATTATTTTAAATCAACAAATGGATTAATTTTTTTTAAACATAAAAAAGAATTGTGAGATTTAAAAATTGAATCTCAATCATTTTCATAATAAAGAATAGAAGTGTCAATATGTTAGGTGTCTATTTTCCTCTTATTAATTCAAAACTTTCTTTTGTCTTATAGATTACTTAGCAGTCTTTCCATAATCTCTTTTTATGCCCATCAATTAATAATATTTACGAAATTTTTATGTCACATACTTTAATACATATTATTTATGATAAATAATTTTTTATCATTTATAATTGGTACATAATTTAATTTTTTATTTATGAGAATGAAAGAATAATTGAAGAAAATATTATGTTTTAATGTTTATAGTATATCATGAGATAAAATAAGCATTATTTTGTTAATAATAGATATACATGATAACTTTGAAACATTTAGAAATTGTTCATTATCCTCAAGGAAATAATCACATATCAACCCTTTTTTCTTTTATATGCATAAGCAACCACATCAACATTATGACAATAGATCTTTCAACCCAAAAGTTAAGCATGCTTGGGTGAGAGTAGTGTTGGCATCGATGACCTCTTGAGAAGTCCCCATGATGCACTCATAATGTTTTCATTTCCAACAAATAATAATTTATTTTAATAAAATGTTAACATTAAAAAAATTTATTATAAATTAAAGTTTATAATTAATATTTTTTAAATTATTTATTAAAAATCACCTTGTAACTTTATCACAATATTATATAATAAAATATATAGTATATCAAATGATATAATAAAATAACAACTTTAACATAGTCTAATATTCAAAACAATAACTTATATCAATTATAACAAATTATAATTAATTTAAATTTATAATAGTATATCTCTATGGTGTATACAAAATTTTTTTAAGAATAATAATATTATATTGTATAATATTAGAAATATAAAAATATATCATTAATATTAAATATATTTTTACTTGTTGTCAAAATTATTTATTATTTCTTAATTATTATATTATTTATAAATATATGTTAAAATAACCTAGACTTGTAAGGTCAAATAGAACTCATGCTTTTACAAAGCTTAGTCAATAAAAAAAAAGAAAAAATAATAATAAGAAAACAATTTTTGATAAAAAAAAAGTAAAAACTTTCTTATGAATTCTCATTTGTTTTTAAAAGGCATGAAGTGCTCAAAAGTTTGATAAGAATCGAGGAAATGAAGACTTAGAAGAATTAGGTTGACTTGGTAAATTTTTTAATTCTAAGCAATCATATGCCGTATGTACCACCAATGGAAATTTATGCCAGTAGAATTTGATGCATCTCTTCTTTAAGATGTTAAAATCTTATTCATGTTCAATAGTCATTTCATTCACAATGATTAAATATTTATAGAATTTGTTTCATCATAGTTGTTAAAAAGTGAATGAAAAGTTGTCAAGCAAGGAGCTTAAAAAAAGCTTAAAATGATCCTAAAATATTCTTCCAAAATGGCTATTGTAATAAAAAAATAGTGGTTAATGAATTAAAAATTATGTAAGCTTTATTGGAGCTATTGGGTTAGCACAAAGGAGATGTCAGCAGTCCAATCAAATGTTGCAAAGGCATATGAGCTCTGTACATTTAGAGTAAGCTTGATTTGATTGGGGCCATTCGATCAGGTTCAATGAGATCAAGATCATTTGATTAATAAATGGTAAAATCAATAATAGATATGAATCATAAGATTCAAATGGGTGATATTTAAGTCATCAAATCAAATATAAATTATTTATAAAAGCAAAACTAAAAATAACTGCTTGACGAAGTCAGACGAGATAACGACTATCGAATGGATCGATCGATCACAGTGGATGATGTAGTAAGCATTTCATTGGCTTATCAAATGGTGGTTGGGTTTGAATAAGGTCACTATTTATGTGCTCTAAAATTAGTCACATAGTACGAATTTTATCTTATGGGTTTATCCATGTTTCAACACATTCGTTATATTTTGTTTGAGTGCTTCCCAATTCGATCTAATGTCTTACACCATTCAGTTAAGGAATGTGTAATGAACTAGAATGGGTGAAGCTAATCTGCATTTGACTTTCTTTACATATCGTATGCTAGAGCTTATGCTCAGCCTATGACTTTGTCATTCAAGAACAACTTGAGATAATGCATAAAATTTTTGTATTTATTAATTTATGGAAGTTTTAATAGAATTTATCTTTTCATGTAATAAAGACTTAACAACCAACTTAACTACAATTTGGAATTAAGTCAAAAGTCTAACTCTTGAGTTTAAAATATATTATTATTACATTTAAAAAAATTAAAAATCTAAAATTATATCACTAAAGTTAAATATTATTGTGTTTAGGATGTAATCACATGGTTAAACTCGTATCTTATTGGTGCATTCAAGTTTTGACTCATTCCATTTTTCTATTTGGTTCGAATACTTCCCAGTTTGATCCAATCTCTTTCGCCACCAGGTTCAAGAATTCATTGTGAACTAGAACGGGTTGACCCAATCTAGTTCTAACTATTTTTACTTACCCTATGCTAGAACTTATGCTCAGCCTGAGACTTTTGCTTTCATGTAGAGCTATGGAAGTCACATTATTATTTTATATTTCTTAAATTATGAAAATATTAGCTGAATTAATTTTTCATTATGAAATCAAGATAAAATAATCAACCAAACAAAGAATTTGCAAAAATACAAAAGTACAATGCTTCGACTTTATCTTGGCTCAGCACATTTACATTTAGGTACAACTTGGAATGTGGCTTAAAATGCTTTATTTATTTAATTATGAAAGTTAAATAAAATTATCTTTTGATATAATAAAGATTTACTTGTCAAACTAACATCAGGTTTGGTAAAAATATACAAGTTTGATTTAACCAAAGAAAAAATGATCAAAAATAAATTTATAATAAATGAATGAATAGTTTAAGTTGGATTTGACATAAAAAAATTGAGGTAATGATAAAATGAATCCTATTTGTTTGCTAAATCAAAAAGATCATTAGACAACTTACATGCATAAAAAAGATTTTAAATTGATATAAGAAGATCATTTAGACCTTTAAATGAATAACTAATATTTTATTTCATATTAAAACAAAACCTTATTATTGCTTATGTGCATGTCATTGGACTTCAAAGCTTGTTGAACACTCTTAGGTGGCTTGAAAACCACTTGTTTTACATGTTCAATTGCATAGCTTGTTCTCTAATTGTAAAATAATTTTACAATAAACAAATAAATTAAAATGAATTTCTAAATATTTAATGTTTAAAACATTAAAAATAAGAGTAAACTAACACATATCGTTAATAGTTAAGAAAATTTTAGAAATAGTTTTTTTTTCTTCAAAATGATAATCACAAAAGTACAACCTTTGACATTTTCATACTTGGGTGACCACACCAATGTTATAGCACTAGAACTCATTAGAACTCTAAGTTATGCATGCTTTGGTGAGAGCAGTATTGGGATGGGTGACCTCTTGAGAAGCCCTTATTCTACTAACTATTTTATAACATTTCTATTTCTAATGAATGATAACTTATTTTAACTTATTAATGTTAAAAAATTTCAACTCACAAATTCTTTTTATCTGCTCTATGTTCTCTCTTTTTTTCCACATCAATAATGTTCTTTTATGCCTATCTATTACTATTTTACTTACTATTTAATTGTTATCAATCCATGACTTTTTTGTCTTATGGAATAGTTACCTTTTTTTCAATTATCTCTTTTTTAGCCTATCACATATTAATATTAAAGAAATCTCTCATCCTGCATAATTTATAATATAATATTTACGAGAAATACATATTTTGTAATTTTTCTTTATTATATAATTTAATTTATTATTTTTAAGAATTGTAACATTATTGAAGAATACATTAAGTATTAATTTGTATATTATAAGAAATAATAGTTTTAATCAATCTTTTATTCATTTTATGCAAAATAATTTATGATATTAAAATATAATAAAATATGTTGTGTGCATAAAATTTTTTCAAAAATACATATTGTAGATAAATTAAAAATTTTTGGAAATGGTTCATTGTCTTGGTGACAATAATCACATAGCTATAATTATTTCCTTCTATATCAAAATTCGACCACAACAATATTATAATAGTGAATCTCATTAAAACTTAAAAGATAAGCATGCTTGGGGGAGAATAGTATTAAGATAGGTGACCCATTGAGAAATCCATTAGTTGCACCTATTTTTATTTGCATTTCTTTTTCTAATAAATGACAATTAACTTTAATAGCATGTCAATATTTAAAAACTAAATTATTATAAATAATTGTTTTTATTAGTATTTGAGTAATTAATTATTAAAAATAACTTTATAATATTAATTTTTAATTTGATTTAATAATAAATAAAGCACATCATATGAATAACAAAATAATAATTTAAATATTATTTAATTTTATACAAAATTAACATATTTCAATAATAATAAGTTAGAATTAATTTATATTTACAATAGTATATATATGCAATGTTTAGAAATTTTTACTTATAATAATGTTATTTTATAGGATATTAAAAATCTAAAATTATGTCATTAATGCCAGCTAAATTTATATTTATTATATATTTTACATCCTATAAACAAAATGTCTTAAAACAATTATTCTATTTAATATTAAATCAAAATGTTTAATTAATGTATAATTTAAATGATATTAAATTATTATTCAAAACGTTTTTAAAACATTTGTAATACTCTAACTAATAATATACATCAAATATTTTTTATAATTTATTATTATTAAATGTTATATATGATTAACTTATTATATTTAATAAGTATTATAACTTTAATTTTTAAAATTTAACTTTTATTTAATTATTTTTCTCACTTTATCACTTTATTTCAAAATTGCTCATATTCTCTCACTTCCTTTTCAATCTTATTTTAATTCTTTTATTTCTCTCCTTATTCTTTATCACAAATTTTTATTCACCACATTCTCTCATATATTCTTTTCTAATTTCTTATTTCTTTCTCTTTCACACTGTTTATTTAGTCTTTATCTTCTCTTTGTTCTTTCCTTTCTTTTTCTATATATTAAATCGTCTTGTATCTTTCTCCATTACTTTTTTCTTCTCTATTTTACTCTTATTAATCTGTCTTTCTGTCTCACTTGTAGCATAGTTTTCTCCATCTTTGTTATCTCTTATTATTTCTATAAATTAAAAATATTTAAAAAATCTCTAATATTACATAGTTTAAAAAATAATATTTCTGATAAATATTTATTTTAATATTTATGTTTGATGCATAATTTAATTTTTTTATTTATAAGAATGATAACATAATGGAAGATAAACTATATGTTAATATCTATGTTACCAAAAATAATTATTTAAGTAAGTTTTTAATTAATTATATAAATATATATTATATTGTTATTAGATTTTATTATGTCATAATAAAAGTATAATATTTTAGAACTACATATTGAAGTAAAAAATAATGTGAATCTAAGAAAAGGGATTAATTATTGTTTAAACCATTTTGTTATTTTTTGGATTGTATTTATTTTAAAAAATTGAACAAAAAAATAATTTCATGTTCATATAAAACTTTTATTTACAAATTTAATAATTTATCATTTTCATAATAAAAATAAAATTTAAAATGATATACAAAAATTATCATTTGGCTTGGATGAAACAAGAATGTAGATTACCCAAAAAGTTCTGCCATTAAAACTACACTTGTAAAAGAATTACAACTTTAGCTTTTTGTTTATGGTTTACCTCTACAATTTTTCTTTTATAGGTTGACTTATAACCTGAGCTGTTATGAAATCAACCCAAAATTAGTTTTTTATGACATCAAAACAAACCCATACTTTAGTAATTATCGAGCAACCCATCTGAAAAGAAAAAAAATAAGCAAGTGAAAATTTTTGGTAAAAATTTAAAATTCATCTTATGATTCTTGCTAAATTCAAAAGGGAATGAAGAGCTCAAATTTAAAAAAAAGAGTTTAGAGAATTAACACTTAGAAGAATTAGGCCTAGTTAGATGAATTTTTAATTTCAAGTAGTGGTAAGTAGTAAGTGATGCAAGGGGACTTTATGCCAATAGAATGTGATGTAGCCCTTTTATGAGATGTTAAAAACATATTCGTGTTCATTACTCATTTCATTCGAAATATTTCGAAATTTATAGAAAAGTTTTTCATAGCCATTAGAAAGAGAGGGTAAAGCTATTACTAATGTAACTTCCAAATAGCTCCAAAGGATCATAAAATATACTTCCAAATAGCTGTTGCAAAATGGCATAATAATAGTTAGTATTTTTAGCCCTTCAATGGGATTGACTTGAGCTATTAGATTAACACAAAGGAGATGTCATCCACAAAATCAAACTCTATAAAAGAAGAAGAATTCTAGATGGTTTGATCAAGTCCATTCGATCAAGTTACATGAGATCTAGAATTTCTGATTAATCAATAATAAAATTAGGATTAGATAGGGATCATAGAATTCAAATATGAGAGATATGGGCCATGAGATAAAAGAAACAATATTTCAAAAAGTGAAAATAAAAATAACCAAGTAATGAAGTTGGATGAGATAATGATCACTTGATAGTTCAATTTGTTTCAACAGATGGAGTAGTATATGTCAAGTAGGCTTACCAAATAGACAACTGGAATGATTGAAATCATTGTTTGAAGATGAAGGTGATCTCCACTTTGGGATAGAGAAAATGTGAAATCAGATGGTGTTCAGTGCTATCGATTTTTATTAGAGATTTTCTTTAGGGTAATAGTTCCACAATGTCAGTGAGGAAATTTACTTGGTCTTTAAAAGGATTCCCTCGAATGTAACTTACGAAGAAAATATATCCTTACTCCATCTTTTTTCATCGGATTAAATCGTTTCGTTAAACTCATATCATGTAGGCTTATCCATGTTTGGCTCATCCAACTTATATTTTATTCGAATGTCTCCCGGTTCGAACTAATTAATTTCTCATTTATTATCTATATTATGTCATATGGAAATAATGTATTAGAATAATTGTATCATTATATATTTAGTAAATTTTTTAATTTTAATTATGAAAAGATTAATATTAATTTAAAAGTAAAAATATTCTTTAAATATTTAAAATATTTTAAAATAATAATAAATCTCTAATATTATTTATATTTTAATATTATTATATATTATATATGATTATGTTCTTATATTTAAAAAACTTTTATAATTTTAATTATAAAGACTTAACTATTTTTGAATTATTTCTATCACATTTTTTTATCTCAATATCTCATATATTCTCTCACTTTCTTCACTCTTTTTTTATCCTTCACTATTTGAGTTTTTATTTTCTATCTCTTTATATTTTTCTCAATCTCTCCCTCTCCACTACCTTTCGCTACTTCCATATTTTTTTCTTTCAATAATTTATTTATTCTTTCTATCATCTCTTTATTCTCTCTTTTGTTTTTATCTTTAAACAATCTTATCTCATCTGTTTTTATTATTATTTCTTTTTTCGTTTTTTCAATCTGTGTTTTTCTCACACTCTTATAGAATAGTTATCTCAATCTCCATTATCACTTTTTCAACATATCAATTAACATTATTTAAGAAATCTATAATTTTGCATAATTTACTACATCATAATTATGGTAAGTATATATTTTATTAATTATATTTATTATATAATTTTATATTTTACTTATAATAATTATAACATACTAAAAAAAAGTCTTATATATTAATGTCTATGTTATGAAAAGTATTAATTTATGCAATTTTTTATAAATTTCATATAAATAAAATTGTAATATTAAAATATATTATGACTTATATAATAAGTTATTTTTTTAAATTATTTATTTAAGTGAAGCTAAGAGTGTGAATCCCATAAAAGGGGGTGAATTATTGTTTTAAACTATTTTTGCTAATTTTTTATTTTTTTTATTTCAAAATTCTTTTTTAAAAATAATTTTATTTTTTATAGAAAAATAAGTTTTAAAAATATAAAAATTTATACATTTTATAATGAGAAAAAAGATTGAAATGGTACAAAAATATTTTAGGTGATTTAATTAAAACTGCAACATTCATCCACATCAACTAAGGTTAAAAAAACTCCACTAGCTAGGGACTTACAGCATTAGGTTTCTCTTTATGGTTTACCTCTAAACTAATAGGTTTTGTGGGTTTAATTATAATCAAAACTTTTAGAGGTAAACTCCAACTCTATTTTTCATGAGGCAAAATTGACCTTAGGATTTTACAAATATTGAGCCACAAAACTAAAAAGAAAAATATTGCAAGACACCTATTTAAAATAAAAATGACAAAATTTTCTTATTCTTATTGATGAATGCAAAAGGACATGAAGAGCTCGAAATTAAGAAAAGAACTAAAAAAATGAAAACATAGAAGAATTAAGCTTTGTTGAAGAATTTGAAATTTCTAGTAGTCATCAGTCATAGGTGCTACCAGTGGAAATTTATCTCACTAAAATTTGATGCAACCCTTTTTTGAGATTTTAAAATCTTGTTCAAGTTCCTTTTTTTTTCAATTACAATGGTTAGGTGTTTATAAGAAAAATTGTCATAATCATTATAAAGTGAGAAAATTTTCTAAAAAGTTGCTTCAAAATAGAATAAAAATATCTTTAAATATTCTTAAATGACTGCCACAATGACATAATAATGGCTTGTTTTTTCCCTTTAGGTGTCTTGACTAGAGGTGTTGGAAGAACACAAAGGAGATCTCAATTATTCGATCAAATGCTGTAAAGAAGGATGAGTTTTGGATGATTGGATCAAGTTGGTTTTGATTAGGGCCATCTGATCAAGTCTAATGCTGTAAAGACTGTGCTGAGTGCTGTCAATTTTGGATGGAGAATATCTCAAGGGACACAGCCTCACATTACAAGAGAGGAAACTTATTTGACATTTATAAGGATTCAGTTAGGCCTAACCTATGAACCGAATATTGGTTGGGTTCCTATTTGTGTGCTTAAGATCTAATCACTTGAGAGAACTTGTATCGTATAGGTTTATCCATATTTGATTAGTTTCATACTTACATTTGGTTCAAATGCATCCCAGTTTGATCCAATCCATTTCACCATCTAGTTTAGGAATGCCCTATAGACTTGACATGTTCGATCTGATCTGGATTCTACTATTTTTCCTAACACTTTGCTCTGTCTTAAGCTCAACCTGAGACTTTTGAATTAGTGCACAACTTGAGATGTGACATAAAATTTATTTATTTATTTAATTACGAAAATTTTAATTTAATTATTTATTTCTAATAATCAAGACTTAACAATCAACTTAACAAAAAATTTGGAAAAAATACAAAAAGTTGATTAAATCAATGTTAAAATGATTCAAATGTAGAATTATATTAAATCAATAAATAGTTTAAGATTTGACTAAAAAATAAAATTAAGAGATTAAAAATTAAATCTTAATTATTTCTTAAATCAAGCAGATTATTAAACAATTTAGATGCCTTAGTGTAATTTGAAATTGACATAAAAGGACAGTGCCTTAAATAAAAAAGTAACATTCGACTTTATTATAAAAAAGTCCTTATTAAAGCTGATGTCCTAGCCTTCAATCTTTGAAACTTGCTAAACACTCTAGCACGCTTTGAAGACCACAAGTTAACCATGTTCAAAATGTATATCTTGTTCTTTACATACAAAAATATTTCACACTAAAAATGTCAATTAAAATAAGGTGCTAAATATTGAATGCTTACCATATCAAAAGCAACGTTGAGCCAACACATATGTTCAATAATTTAGAAAATTGTAGAAATAGTTCATTATCATTAAGATAATGGTCACATTACTTCGATTCTTTGCCATTTGTATGCATGTGTGACCTCATTAATATCGTAAATATTCTATTCATATTTTCAATATTGTAAAATTATAATAAATCTATAATATTTTATACATTTAGTTACTATTAATTACTATATATTACGAACTTATTATGTTTAATAAATATTATAATTTTAATTATTAAGATTTAACTTTTGTTTAATTATTTCTAAAATTTTTGACATTGTAAGATATTTTAACTTTTAAAAAAACTATACTTATTATTTATGTCATAATATATTATAATATCATTTTTTATATAAATAAATTTAAAAAAATTATAAAAATAATTCATTTTAAAATTTTAGAAAGTAATAGAAAAGATTCCTTTCATTATGTTATCGTTCTTATACATAAAAACTTAACTTACTTAATAAATATACAAGATAAAATATGTATTTATTATAAATATTATATATAATTATGCAACATAAGAAATTTTTAAATATTATTAATTGATTGGCTGAAAAAAATGATAATAGAAATAAAGATAATAACTTTACAAGGGAGAGAGAGAATCAATTATTTATTAGAGCAAAGTAGAAAGAAAAGAATAATAAAGCAAGATGAGAGATAATTTAATAAAGAGAAAACATATCAGAGAGAGAATAAATAAAAAGTTAAAGTGAGTGAGAAATGAAAAAGTAGTGAAGTGTAGAAAAGGAGATAAAAAGAAGCCAAGAAAAATATGAGAGGATCAAGAATGAAAAGAAAAATAAAAATGTTAATAAGAGAAAGATGGAAGTTTCCATGTATGAGAGACTAGATTGTGATGGAAAAATATCCAAAAAAGGTGGACTTCTCACGAGGTGAACCATTCCAGTACAACTCTGACCGAAGCATACTTAACTTTAGATTAGATGATATCCAATGCTATAAAGCTAATTTGTTTGCACATGCATACAAAAGAAAAAAAAAGTATTGTGTGATTATTATCTTGAAGATAATGAATAATTTCTATATTTTTCCAATTTATCAAAATTATCAATTTTTTTAAAAAATTATTCTTGATATGCAACATCTGATGCTATGACTGAATGCAAAGATATCAGACACAACATAAGCTTGAGGTTTGGAACAAGAAAAATAATGGAAACTTGATCGATTTGACCCATTCAAGCTAACGATAATTTCCTGAACTACATGAGGTAAGGCATTGGATCAAATCGGGTAGCATCTGAATATAATATATGAATAGATGGCATCATATCAAATAAAATTGTATGAGTATGCTTAGGTGATTAAATCTCGAGCATATAACTGGGAAGCTAGCCAAAATTAAGTTTGGAAATCATATTGAGGAAAATTATTATAAAGAACAAATAAGCTTCTCTTCATGACCGCAATCCACTATTAAATAGTGATCTTAATCTTTCCAACTATCCATTTGATAAGCTAATTAATCTATTACTGGTTCACCTACTATAACCGATTCATCCATCTGATAGCCTTGATCTCATTTAACTTTGTCATATTACTATTAGCATTCTTCTTAAACTAATTTATCCTTGATCTTGTAACCATGATCCCTCCTCTTTTAATTCTAAAGTCCAGATCAAATCCCAATTTTATCGTTGATTACTTGAACCATCTAGATCTCATTTGACTTTATCAAAAAGTTGTTTCTTGTCATATTTTTTTCGTTTGAGATCAGTGCCCTACAAATATGAAAGTATGAATTCAGTTTCATCTTGTAAAAACTTGAGTTAACGTTCAGCTCGTAAAAGCCCTTGTTATAATTGAATTTGTAGAGGCTAGTAGGCTGGAGATGAATTGTAGAAAAAAACCTTATATTGTAAATCTTTTACTAGTGGAGTTTTTCTACACATGAATTGATGATGAATGTATGTTCTACATTGAATTGAAGCACTTAAAAATTTTGATGTACCATTTCAACTTTTATTTTAGTTATAAAATTTATAAAATCATATATTTGTAAGATAAAGTTTTTTATAAACATAAAATTATTTTATAATTAATTTTTTAAAAATAAATACAATCCAAAAATTAATAAGAATTATTTATGAACATAATTCACACCCTTCTTATGTTGTTCACACACTCAATTTTACTTTAATATAAACTTTTTCAAGAAATTATGCTTATTATATGTCATAATATATTCTAATATCAATATTTTATTTGTAAAAAAGTAATGAAAAAATTATATAAACTATTATTTTTAATAAAATATACATAAGTATTTTGTATTTTCTTCTATTATGTTATCTTTTAATAAATAAAAAATTTAAATTAAATAATAAATATAAATAAAAAACATATATTTATCATAAATATTAAATAATAATTTATGCAATATGTGAGATCTCTTAAATAAATTTATTTGATGTTTTGAAAAAGAGATAATTGATATTGAGATAACTATTTCTGAAGAGAGAGAAAGACATAAATTGATAAGAGGAAAATAGAGATGAAAAAAGTCAAAAAGTGAGATGAGAGAAGATTTGATGAAAAGGAAAATAAAAAAGAGAATATAAAGGAGATAAAGATAATAAATAAAAAAGTAAAAGAGAAAAATATTAGGAACAAGGTAATGAAAGAGGAGAGAGAGGACAACAATAATATAATTAGATAAAAAATAAAGAGACAAATAGAGAATCATAATAAAAGAGACAAGAGAGAGAGATTCTGAGAGATTTGAGATAAAGAAAAAAAGTCAGAGAAATAATAAAATAAAGTTAGAACATTATAATTAAATTATAATCCTTATTAAATATGAAAAATTAATCATATATAAAATTTAATAATAAAAAATAATAATTAAAAAATTATAGATTTCTTATAATTTTTAAATATTTATGATATTTTATGAATATCTTTTCTAGAAATATAATATAATTTTATTCATAATTTAAATTAAAATATTTTGTAAAATATTAATTAATATAATTATAATAATATGTTATTTTATATGACATAATGTAAATAATAAATATAAATTATATTTGGCAATAATTATATAATTATAGATTTCAAATATTCCATAATTGTAAATTATAATATCTAAAAACTTTTATAAATATATATATATATAAATTTATTATTATAAATAGAAATTAATTTTAGTTTATTATTATTGATATAAGTTATTTGTCTAATTATTAAATAATATTAAAGTTATTATATTATTATATCATATGATGTGTCATATTTATTATTTTATAAAATTACTAATAATATTATAAAGTTATTTTTGGTAATTCATTACTAAAATGGAAAATTACAAATAATCATTTATAAACATTTAATTTTTCAGACATTATACACTTATTAATATAAATTATCAATCATTAGAAAAAGGAATATAGAAAAGTATTTGCAACATAAGGAAATCTTAAGGGGCCACCAATTCCAAGATCAATCTTGCCCAAGCAAGCTTCACATTGGAGTTCTAAAGAGATATAGTGCCATAATGTTTGTGTGGATGCATAACTATATAATATAAAAGAAAACAATCTAAGTTTTGTCATTATTGTGTTGATGACAATTAGTTATTTTCTAAAAGTTTCAAAATTATCAAGAAATTCACTCTTTAAAAAATTATGTTTATTATGTGTGTCATAATATATTTTAATATCAATATTTAATTTATATAAAATTAATAAAAAATTATATAAAATATTATTTTCATTTTTATAGTGATTATTACGTAAGAATTTCTTCTTTTATTTTATCATTCTCATAGAAAATATAATATACTAAACTATGCAATTCAAGAGTTCCTTGCAATATGGTTAATTTATGGGCTAAAAAAGAGACAACACAGATGGAGATAACTATCTAGTAAGAGAGAGAAAGTCATAGATTAATATAAGTAAAATAAAGAGAAAAATATTAATAGAGATAAAGATCAATCAATTATAGTGGATGAAATTGTAATTGTTGGATCAGCTTATGATTTGGACCATTGGATAGATTAAGATCACTTTTTAAAATGTGGAAGTAATCTCCATCATGCGACTAAAAAAATGTTGACTAGATGGCACTAATCACTAAGGGTTTTGGAAGACGTAGTTTCAAGGGACATAGTTCCACATTATAAGAAGAAAAGCTTATTTTTCCTTTATAAGTATTTGCTTGGGCATAGCTTTCAAGTTTAAAGGGGCTGGCTCTCTCTTATGTGTTATGGATTTAATCACGTGGACGTACTCGTAACATACATGTTTCTCTAGTTCGACCCACACTTATATTTTGTTCCAATCCTTCCTCATTTTATTTAATGCCTTATCCTAACTTGTTTAAGAATTCGCTGTGAACTAGAACGAGTCGATCCCATATAGTTTTGAGTTTTTTTCTTGAATCGATGCTCCCACTTAAGTTTCTACCAAGACCATTGGATTTAGGCACAGTGTGGCCTAGGACATACAATTATTTATTTATCTAATAATGAAAATTTTAATAGAATTATTATTTTTATGTAATAAAGATTTAATAATCAAACTGACATAGAATTCGAAAAAAAAATAAAAATATGATTTAGCCAATAAATGAATGATCAAAAAATGAAATTATGTTACCTAAATCAATGAACAATTTAAATAGGATTTGAACCAACAAAAGATTTGAAAGATTAAAAAATTGAATTCTATTCACTTGCTTAACCAAAGAGATGATAAATAATTTAGATGATTGAATATGATTTCAAATTGATATGAAATGAGAGTACCTTAAAATCAATAAACTAATATTCTATTTTATAACAAAATAAAACCTTATCCAAGCTGATACGAATATCTTCAATCTTTGAAGCTTGCTAAATAACCGAAAGTACTTTCACGAACAATAGTTCACCTTGTAAACAGCATAAAACTTGTTCATTACTTATAAACCTAATTCGCACTAAACAAGCTTATTAAGATAATAGGCTAAACATTTAACTTTTATCTCATTAAACATATGGGTGACCCAATACATATGTATGATCATTTATAAAATTCTAAAAATGGTTCATTATCTTCAAGACAATAAACAGATAACTAAAATTCTATCTTTTGTATGCATGTGGAACCATACTAGCATTATAGCTTTGGATCTAATTAGAACTTGTAAGTTAAGCATGCTTAGGTTAGAGTAACATTAAGATGGGTGACCCTCTAAGAAGTTCTCAAGTTCTGTATATTTTTTTCATAACTTTCCTCTTTCTAATGACTAAGAATTCATTTGAATGACAAATTGATATTAATAATTATTTTATTACAAATGATAGTTTAAATTGACTATTTTAGTAATTAATTATTGTTAATAACTTTACAACATTATCGTTAATTTCATACTATAATAAATATGACACATCATATGACATAATAAAATAATAACTTTATTATTATTTAATATTAAGCAAAATAACTTATATCAATTACAATTAATTAAAATTTATAAATTTTTATAATTGTATATATATAATGTGCATAACCTTTTTAAATAATTATATTATTTATTATTTAATTTTTTTAAATTTTAAGCATGAATAAAATAATATTAAATTAATATTTGAAATATTCATTAATTTTTAAAAATATTCCAAATTAATAATAATCCTTAAATATTTTATATATTTTACTATTTTGAAATATTATATACAATTACCTTTGAATATTTAATAAATGTTATAATTTCAATTATTAAGATTTAATCTTTGTTTAATAATTTTTCTCACATTTTCTCATTATATAAATTTTGTTTCATATTGTCTGCCTCTCCTCTCTCCTATTATTATTCTATATTTGTTTCTTCATTCACTTTCTGTTTATTTTCTTGGCACAACTCTCTCCTTTATCAGTCTCTACTTTCTCTTTTTTTCTCCTTAATTATTTATTTATTCGCTCTATCTCCACTATATTCTCTCTGTCTTTTTCCTCTTCATTAAATCTTCTCTCATCTATCTCTATTATTATTTTCTTCTTTATTTTACTCTAGTCAATTTTTTGTCTCTCTTTCCCATATGAAATAGTTATTGCCAACTCCATTATCCCTTTTTTTGCTTATCAAATATCAATATTTAAGAAATCTCTCAAGGTACATAGTTTAAAATAAAATATTTATGACAAATATTTATTTTATTATTTATATTTGTTATGTAATTTAACTTTTTATTTATAAGAATGATAATATAATGGAAGTATATTTTATATATTAATGTCTATGTTATCAAAAATAATATTTTATGTAATTTTTTATTAATTTAATACAATACAATATTAATATTACAATATATTATAACATATATAATAAGCATTAAATTTTTAATAAGTGCATAATGAACTAAAAAAATGTGTGTGAATCACATAAAAGGGAGGTGAATTATTGTTTTGAATTATTTTTCAAATATTTGAATTGTATTTATTTTTAAAAAATTTGTTATAAATAAAATTTTACATTTATAAAAATATTTAATTTACAAATATATTAATTTGTAATATTTATAACAGAAATGAATGGATAAATGGTACACCAAAAATTTTGTGGGTTTGTTAAAACCAGAACATACTTCCCCCACCAACTTAAGTCAAGAAAAATTCAACAAGTAAAATAATTATGACTTCAAGTTTTTACTTATGGTTCACCCCCAACCTCCAAGCTTTTATGGGTTCAATTGTAACCCATGCATTTTAAAGCTAAAGGCCAACTCGATTTTTTTATAAGATCATACAAAACTTTAGGCTTTCATAAACGCTAGGTTGCCCCACCCAAAAGAAAACAAAATATAATAAGAAAAAAATCTTTCATAATTTGTTCTAATTTTTCTATGCCTATTGATGAATTTAAAATGGTAAAAAGAGCTCAAAATTATGAAGTTAATTAAGAAAATGTATCTTTAGAAGAATTAATCTTTGTTGGAAGAATATGGATTTTCTAGTAAACCTAAGTTATAAATGTTGTTAGAGAAACTTTGCATCTATAGAATATGATGCAGCCCTTATTTGATAAGTTAAAAACTTTTTCACGCTCATTAGTTATTTCATTTATAGTATTTGGTTTTTATAGAAAACTTTTTGTTAAAGCTTTTAAAAACTTATTGAAATGTTGCTACAAAAGTAGTTTCAAACTACTTATAAGATCTTATAATATTCTTCTAAAATGGCTACTATAATGGCCTAATAACTACTAGTTATTTAATAATTAGGTCAGGTTGACTGAAGCCATAGGATTAGCACAAAGGAGATGTCAACCATTCAATCAAACAATGTAAATGCAAATGAGTTCTACACTGTTGGATCAAGCTAGATTAGATTGTGGCCATTTGATCAAGATGGATGTGATCTTGATCGTTTGATTAGTCAAAGTGAAAATTAGGATTAGATAAAGACAAAGGACTAAAAGAGGAGAGAACTTTGTCATAACATCAAGGTTAGATTATTTTGAAAAAATGGTTATTTGATGAAGATAGAATAGATCATGACCATCAGATGTATCAATCAGTTGCAACAAATGAAGCAATAACCATCTGATAGAGAATCCTATCGTTTGGTTGCTAGATTTTGCTGGAGATAGTCAAAAGGAACATTGTCCCATATTGCAAGAAGAGAAGCCTATTTGGTCTTGATAGGCATTTGCCCTAGTATAACTTGGAAGCCTAATTGAGGCTACTCCCCCTTATGCACTCAAGTTTTAATTACCTGGGTGTGTTCGTAATGTATAGGCTTTTCTTGTTCTAGTGTGGCTCTATTTCATCCAATGTCTTATTCCATCTAGTTTAGTAATTTGTCATAAACTAGAATGTGTTGACCCTATCTAGTTCTTATTATTTTTCTCAAACTGATGCTCAGGTTTAAAGCATCGCCTAAGACCTTTGCATTTAGGCATAGCTTTAGTTGTGGCATAAATTTTATTTTATTTAATTATCAAAAATTTAATAATTTTTTTTATGTCATCAATATTTAATAATCAACCTAATAAAGAATTTGAGAAAATAACAATAATATGATTTAAGGAAGGTAATAATGTTTCAAAAATAGAATTATGTTACTTAAATAAATAAATGGTTTAAATAAGATTTCAAATAGAAACAAATTGATAGTTTGAAAAATTGAATCATATTCAGTTGCTAAGTCGATGAGATGATTAAACAAATAAGATTCTTGAATATGATTCAAAGTTGATATGAAAAGAGAGTTCCTTAAAATAAAAGGCTACTATGCTATTTTTTAGCAAAATAAAGCTTTATCAAAGCTGATATATATATCTTCAATCATTGAAGCTTGATGATCACATCAAGGTGCTTTGAAGACCACTATTAAACCAGTTCAAAGTGCATAGCTTGTTCTCTACATATAAAGTTATTTCACATTAAATAAACTCTTTAGAATAAAAGGCTAAACATTTAGGACTTATCTCAACAAAACACATGGGTGACTTAACTCATGTGTTTGATTATATATAAAATTTTAGAAAGACAATAATCACACAACTATGATATGTTTTGTTGGAAAGTGTAACCACACAAGCATTATGACACTAGATGTCAATAGAACTCTATAGTTAAGCACGCTTGGGCGAGAGTAGTTTTGGGATGGGTAATCCATTGAGAAGTCCTCGTGCTCATCCAATTTTTTCGTAGCATTCATTTTTTTAAAAAATGTCAATTGATTTTGATGACAGGTTAATGTTAACAAATAAATTATTATAAATGATACTTTGAAATGAGAATTTTTATAATTAATTGTTGTTAATAACTTTATAATATCACTATTAATTTTATATAGTAATAAATATGACACATCATATGTTATAATAAAATTATAACTTTAATATAGTTGAATACTTAGCAAAATAACTTATATCAATAATAATAAAGTTAAATTAATTTATGTTTATAATTATATATGTAATATGTAAAAAAATTTTAAAATATAGTAATATTATATGATAGAAAATTTGAAAACAAAATTATATCAATAACATCAAATATTATTTATATTTATTAACTATAATACATTATTTAAAGATAATATTTTAAAGTAATTATGTTACTTTTTATTTAATTAACTATTTTAATTTTTAGTATGACTAAAATAATATTAAAGTAATAATAAAAAAATGCTTAAAATGTTTGTCATATTATAAATTATTATTAAATTTAAATTATTTTTTTCATTTTATTACTACTAAATATTATATATATAAGTAACTTGTTATATCTAATAAATATTATAAGATTAATTATTAATATTTAATTTTTTTATTATTTATCTCAATTTTTTCTCTTAATCATAATGTTTCCCAAATTCTCTCTCTTCCTTCACTCTCGAATTTTTGTTCTCTTATTTGTCTTTTTATTCTCTATCTTCTTATATTCTTCTTGGCTGCTCTCTATAATCTGTCTTTCTCTAAATTCTCATTTCTCACTCTTTCACTTATTGATTTATTTTGTCTATCTTTTTTATATTTTATATTTTTTTTTCATCATTAAATAGTCTCTCATTTCCTTATATTACTATTTTCCTTTATATTTTACTTTATCAATCAATGATAATAATTATGTGTCTTGGAGAATATTTATCTCTATCTCAATTATGACTTTCTTAGCCCATCAATTAATGACATTTAAGAAATTTCTTATGATACAAACTTTGTGATATAATATAATGAAAAACATCAAATGTATTAACATCCACATTCTAAAAAGATACTTCATCTAATTTTTTTATTAATTTCATATAAATTGCATATTTATATTAGAATATGTCATGACATATATAAGATGAATTTTTTTTAAAAGTACATATACTTGAAAATTTATGAAATTTTAGAAATTTTTCCATATCATCAAGGCAATAATCACACAACTAAGACTTTTAGAAATAAATTATAGTTGTGTGATTATTATCTTTATGATGATCAAAAATATTTGTTTTATATAAAATAAATAATAATTACACATTTTTTTTCATAAGCTATCTATTAATGTATAAGATTTTCTTCAATTATTTTATCATTTTTATGAATAAAAAATAAATTTCATAATAAATATAAAAAAATAAATTTTTATTTATCTTAATTATTATATATAAACTTTGTGACAGGAGTGATTTTTTAAAAGCATTATTTGATAAGCATAAATAGTGATAATACAGTTGCAAATAATAATTCTGTAAGAGTAAGGAAGTCATGAATTAATAAGAGAAAAAAAGTAGAGCAAGATAGAGAAGCTAAAGAGAATAAAAAAACTATGTTAAAGAGAGAGAAATAATAAAGTAGAAAAAGATAAAGAAGAAGAATATAAAGAGATCAAGAATGATGAGACAAATAAAGAAAATAATAATAAGAGAGAGGGAAGTGAGGGAATGTAATAAGATTATTGATGAAGAGGAAAAGTATAATAAATAAATAAATAAATACTAATCTTCATAATTAAAACTATAATATTTATCAAATATAAAAACCTAATCATATATAATATTGAATAATAAGAAAATAAAGATAACAATATAGCCTTGTAAATGCTTCAAAATTTTACAAAGTTTTAAAGAATATTTTTGCTAGTAATTAACTATCATTTTGTTAATATAAATATATAAAAATTAATTGTAATTTATATAAGTTTATTTACTCATTATTAAACTATATTAAAATTATTATTTTACTAAATTATCTCATTTGCATATTTATTTTTATATAAAATTCACAATAATACTATAAATTTAGTACTACCAATTATTTACTAAAATACTGACTATGACCTATCATTTATAATATTTTATTTTTTTGACAAGCACATTTTATTAAAATGAATTGTCATCTATTACGGTAAGAAATACTATGAAAAAATAAGTGTAACATGAGGACTTGTAATATAAATGGTGATAACTATTATGTGTTTGAGAGAGAGAGAGAAAGCATTAGATTCATTGGAGCAAAATAGATAGAAAAATTATAATAATAAGGATTGAAGACAGATAATTTAATAAAGGGAAAAAGAAAAGAGAGGATATAAATTTGACAGAGAGAATAAATAAATAAACAAAAAAAGAAAGATATCTAAGAAAGTAGAGAAAGGTATAAGAGAGAGCGACCAAATGAAATATAAAGAGATAAAGAATGAAGAGACAAATAACAGAAAGATAATAAGAGAGAGAAGAAACTTAGAGAATATGAGACGTAATAATAAAGAGAAGTAAGTGAGAAAAATAATTAAATAATTAAATATTAAAAATTTGAGATTTAGTTTTATTTTAAAATATTACAAATATTTAAAAAATATTTTTATTATTAATTTAATATGATTTTATTCATAGCTAAACTTGAAAATATAAAATAATTAATAAATAATATTATTATTGTAAAATATTTTCTTTATATGATGTACTATAGATAAGAAATATATGACATATTTAACATTAATTATCAAATTTATGATTTTTAATATTTTATAATATAATATTAGTTTATTTAAAAAATAAAAAAATTATATATAGATATAAATATAAATGAATTCTAATTTTTTATGATTAATGCAAGTTACTTTGGTCAATATTAAATTATATTATGGTTATTATTTTGCTATATCATATGATGTGCCATATCTATTATTTTTTAAAAGCTTAATGATATTATAAAGTTATTATTAATAATTAATTACCAAAATGGTAACTATGAATTATAATTTATAACCAATTAAATTTTTAAATTAACACGTTTCTAAAATTAATTATTATTCATCAGAAAAGATAATGTAATGAAAACATAGGTGTAACTTGAGTACTTCCTTAGAGGTCACCCTTCCCAATACTGCCCTTGCTTAAGTATCATTAACTTTTGAGTTCTAAAGAGATCTAGCGCTATAAAACTAGTGTGGTTGCACATACATATATAATACAAAATATCATAGTTGTGTGATAATTTTCTTAAAGTTAATGATCAATTTCTAAAATTTTCCATCAATCAAGCATAGGTACTTTTAAAAAACTTATTCTTATTATATATACAATGATATATTCTAATATAAATAAAAATTTATATTATTTTATACATATAATTAATAAAATATGTATTTATTATTAATATTATGGATTAAATTTTACAACATAAGAGATTTCCTAAATATTACTAATTGATCAACTAAATAATAGATAATAGAAATGAAGACTACTATTGTGAAATAGACAAAAAGTAAAGAATAGATATGACAAAAAAGAGAGAAAATAATAATACAGATATGAGAGATGATATATTATGTAGGAAAAGAATGGAGAGAAAAAAAGTAGATAGAGAGAATAAATAAATAAGTAAGAGAAACAAATGAGAAAGTAACATAGAATAGATCATAGAGAGAGATCAAAAAGAATATAAGGAGATAAAGAATAAAGAAAGAAATAATAGATTGATAATAGGATAGACAAGAATGTGAGAGTTTGCGATAAAAATTGAGAAAGAGGAAAAAGTAAAAGAAATAATTACATAAAAGTTTAATCATAAAAATTAAACTTTTCATAATTATTAAATATAACAAGTTAATCTTATATGATATTTAATAATAATAAAATATTAAAAAATATTTTATGTTTATTATTATTTGGGAAAATTAAGTTTATTAATAGAATATTTTGAATATGAATTTAATATTATTTTTTTAATTCTTAATATTTAAAAAACTTATTAATAATAAATATTTTTATTATTAAAATATATTACATTTAAATGATATACTAAAGATAATAAATATAGATGATATTTAATATTAATGTTATAATTTTGGATTAAGCATATTCTATAATATAATATCATTATAATCTAAAAACTTTTATATATAGAATGTACCTTTTATTATCAGCATAAATAAATTATATTTCACTGTAATTGATAAAGTTATTTTTGCTTATTATTAAACTATATTAAAGTTATTATTTTATTTTATCTTATGATGTGTCATATTTGTTATTATATGAAGTTAATAGTAATTTTATAATTTTATTATTAATAATTAATTCCTAAAATTGTAATTATAAATTATTATTTATAATAACTTAATTTTTTAATAATAACATGTTTTTAAAATAATTTTTCATTTCATATAAAAAGAAATGCTATGAAAAAATATGTACAACATAAGGACTTCTTAAGTCACCCATCTCAATAATATTCTCACACAAGTATGCTTAACTTTTTAGTTCTAATGGGAACTTGTGTTATAATATTGGCATGGTTGAACGTGCATATAAAAGACAAGGAATCATAGTTATGTAATTATTATCTTAAAGATAATGAAACAATTCTAATTTTTTTGCATTATAAATCTTGTTTACTTTTAAATAAAATTTATGCATATTATGCATTTCATAATGTATTCCAATATCAATATTTTATTTATAAAAAATTAACAAAAAAAGTTACTTAAACTATGATTTTTAATGAAGTAGATATTAATACATATGAATTTCTTCTATTATGTTGTCATTTTAATAAATGAAAATTTTAAAATAGGTAAGAAAAATATATTTATAAAAATATTATACATTAAATTATACATGCAAGAGATTTCTTAAATAGTGTTAATTGATGGGTCGAAAAAGAGAAGCTGAAGATAAAGACAACTACTCCATCAGAGAGAGGTAAAGCTGTGGATTGATAAGAGATAAATAAGGAGGAAAATAATAATAGATAGATATGAGCGGCAATTTAATGAAGAGTAAAGGAAAAGAAAGAATATGAAGTACATTAAGATAAGGAGAATAACATAAGTAAAATAATTAAACATAAATTAAATCTTCATAATTATACTTCTAATATTTAATAAATCTAATAAGATAATCATATTAAATATTTAATAAGAATAATAAATTAAAAAATTTGACACCTATTCTTATTTTAGATTGTTACAAAAATTTAAATAATATTTTTATAATTAATTAATTATTATTTTATTCATACTTATAAGTAAAATGTTTTATTAAATAATAAGTAATATAATTATTCTAATATATTATCTTTATTTGAGATTATAATAAATATAAATATAATTTAATATTAATGATATAATTCTAAATTTTTAATATTCTATAATACAATATTACTATATCATATTTATTTTGCATAATATTAAATTATATTAAAGCTATTATTTTATTATAACATATGGTGTGTAATATTTATTATTTTATCAAATTGATAATAATTTTATAAATTATTGTGAACAATTAATTACGAAAATATTAATTATGAACTATCATTAATAATAATTTATTTTTTTAATATTGACATGTTATTGAAATCATTTCTCATTCATTAGAAGAAAAGAGTTTTATCAAACAATAAATGCAACATGGGCACTCATCAAGAGGTCAATAATCCAAGTACAAATCACGTATGAGCAAGCTTAACTTTAGACTTCCATTCAGATGCAATGCTATAATGCTAGTGCAGTCACATAAGGAGATAAAAGATAGAATTGTAATTGGGTGATTTTTATCTTACAAATAAAGAAACATTTCTAAAAATTTCTAAATTATCAAGGACATAAACTTTAAAAAATTAATCCTATTACATATGTTATAATATATTATAATATTAATATTATATCTATATATATAAAAAATCACATAAATTGTTACTTTTTATAACATAGATGTTAATACATAAGATTTTCTTCGATTATGCTATCATTCTTATAAACAAAAAATGAAATAACATAATATTTATAAATGATAAAATATATATTTATAAAAACGAAATTATGTATTAAGCTATACAATATGAGATATTTCTAAAATATTATTAATTTTTAGGTAAAAAAAGGATAATAAAGATAGAAATAACTATTTTACAATAGAGAGGGTCACAGATTGATTAGAACATAATAGAGAGAAACTCAGCAATAGAAAGAGATGATAAATAATTTAATGAAAAAGAAATTTAAAGGGAGAACATAAAGGAATTAGAGAGAACAACTAAGTAAAAGAGTAAGAAAGTGAAATAAAAAAGTAGAGAAAGGGAAAGGAGAGAAAAAGGCCAAAAAAATTATATACTCATAAAGGATGATGATACAAATAAAAGAATGATAATAGTAAAGAGGAGAAAATTTGAGAATGTGATAGATATTAACATAAAAAAGTAAGAATAATAATTAAATAAAAAATCAAAATAATTATACTTATATTATTTATTAAAAAACAAATTAACGAAAAATAATATTTACTAATAATATAATATAGAAATATTTGAGGTTTATTATTATTTTAAAATATCACAAATATTTTAAAAATATTTTGATTATTAATATTATGTTATTTTTTTCATTTGAAAAAGAAAATATTATGGAAACATGGGAGTAACATGAAGACTCTTAAAGAGGTCGTGAATCCCATACACTCAGTAAAGTGTACTTAACTTTGAGGTTCTAATGGTTCATGTTCTATAATGCTTATGTGGTGGCACATGCATACAAAAGATAAAAAAATAAAAGTTGTGTGATTATTGTCCAAAAGGTAATGAGCCATTTAAAAAATTTAATAAATTATCAAGCAAATGAACTTTTAAAACAAGTTTATGCCAGTTAAATATGAAATCATATGTTCTAATATTAATTTTTTATTATCATAAAATGATTAAAAGTAAACATAAATTATTACATTTTATAAATTAGACATTAATAGATTATATTTTCTTCTATTTTGTTATCATTTAAAAAAACTAAATTACTTAATAGATATAAATAACAAAATATATAATTTATACAAATATTATATATTAAACTATGTAACGTAAGAGATTTCTTAAATAATGTTCATTGATGGGTGAAAAATATATAATAGACATGGAGATAATGATTGTACAATAGAGAGAGAAAATCATAGATTTATAAGCAAAATAAAAAGCAAAATAATAATGGTGAGATAAAGACAACTGAATGAAGGGAATAAGACTATTTATATTTATTAAGCATAACAAGTTAATCATATAAAATATTTTGTTATAATAAAACATAATAACCTTTTAAAATTTATTATTATTTTATAATTTTGCAAATATTTAAAATATTTCCTTGATAACTAGTTTAATTTTATTTAATTCATAAACAAAATAAAAAATGTTTTTAAAAAATAAATAATTTAATTTTTCACATATATCACTTTTTATGAGATAATATAAATATTAACTATAAATAATATTAAATATTTATCATACATTTTTAAATTTTTAATATTTTATAAAAATATATTGGTAAAAATTCAAACATATGCTCTTTTAAAAAATGTATGTTTTTATATATGTCATAATAATATGTTCTAATACAAATATTTTAATTATATAAAATTAATAAAACATTACATAAATTATTATATTTTGTAATGTTTACATTAATACATTAGATTTTTTTCTATTATATTATCATTCATATAAATAAATTATTAAATTACATAATAAATATAAATAGAAAAAATATACATTTATAATAAATATTACATATTAAACCAAGGAATATGATAGATTTCTTAAATATTTTTAATTTATTGCCATAAAATAGATAATAGAGATGGAGAAAACTTTTCTAAAAGATAGAAAGCAAGTCATAGATTTATAAAAACAAAACAAAGATGAAAAATAAATAAAGAGAGATTAGAGATAATTTAATAAAAAAGAAAGTAACAAAGAGAAAATAAAGGTGATAATAAGATTCAATAAGTAAAAGAGAGAGAGAAATTAGAAAATAAAGATGGATATAAAAGAGAGGTAAGAAAAGAAGAATATAAAGAGAAAAAGAATAAAGAGGCAAGCAAGATAATGATAATAAGAGATAGAAGGACGTAAGAGAATATAAGATATTCAGAATGAAGAGAAAAAAGAGAAATAATAAAATGAAAGTTAACTTTTAGTAATTAAACTAGTAATATTAATTTAAGATAATTAGTAAATAAAATATAATATTTTAAAATCATTAAATATTAAAAAAAATTTATGCTTTTTATTATCATATTTTATTAATAAACTTTAAAGATTTTTTAAATATTTAATTTAATAATAATTTTTTTGAACATAAAATTAAAAATTATATATTAAATAATAAGTAATATAATTATTATAAAATATTATCTTTATATGATATGATGTATATAACAAAAATAAATAATATTTAACATTAATAATATCTTTTTAAATTTCTATATTGTATAATAAAATATTACTTTATTTAAAAACTTTAATACAATTGATATATATACTATTATAAATATAAATTAAATCTAATATATTAAAATTGATATAATTTTATTGTTTTCAATATTAAAATATATTAAAGGTATTATTTTATTATATCATATGTCGTGCCACACATATTATTATATGAAATTGATAATAATATTTTAATGTTATTATTAATATGTAATTACTTAAAGAGTTATTGTAAATAATCGTTTATTAAAATTTAAATTTTTAATAAATATATGTTATTAAAATAAATTATAATTCATTACAAAAAAGAATATAAAAAATTATGTACTTCATATGATGTGTCACACATTATTATATGAAATTAATAATAATTTTCTAAAGTTATTAACAACAATTTATTAATAAATTTGCAATTACTAACAATTATTTATAAAATTTTATTTTTTTCTTATTAATATGTTATTAAAATCATTTATCATTCATTAGAAAAAAATGTTATTAAAAAAATAGGTAAAATAATAACACTTTTGAAGTGGTCACCAATTCTAGTACAACTCTTGCTCATGAATGGTTAACCTCAAAGTTCAAATATGTTCCAATGTTATAATGCTAATATGGTCACACATACAAATACATGATTAAGAATCATAGTTTTGGGATTATTTTCTTTAAGATAATTAATGATTTGTAAAATTTTTAGAATTATGAAACATATGTATGGGGTCACCCATGTATTTCATGAGTTAAGCCTTAAATGTATAACCTTTTTTCTAGTTGACTTGTTTATTATGTGATATGTTTACATGTAAAGAATAGGCCATGCACTTTGAACGTGGTGAATTAGTGGTCTTCAAAGAACCTTGGAGTGTTGAAATTGTTTTAAGCATTGAAGTCAAGTGCATCAGCTTTGGCAAGGTTATATTTTCTTATGAAAAAGAATGTTAGCTTATTTATTTTAAAGTACTCTTATTTCATATCAATTTTAAATCATACATAGGCACTTAAATCATTTAATCGTCTCCTTTATTTAAGATATGAATATGATTAAATTTTTCAATCTCTTAATTCTTTCATTACTTCAAATGGTAAATATTTGTTGATTTAAGTAACATAACACTATTCTTTAATAATTGTTGCATTGTTTAAATCATACATTGTATTTTTAAGCAATTTTATGTTACATTGATTGTTAAATCTTGATTGCATTGGAAACTTATTCCATTAAAATTTCATAATTAGATAAATAAAAAATTTGTGTCATATCCAAACTTGTGCCCGAATGCTATGGTCTCAGGCTAAATTTATGCCCAAACAATGCGTCAAGAAAAACAATCCAAACTAGATCAGGTCGACCAAATCTAGTTCGTGGCAAACTCTTGAATCAAAAGAGGTAAGGTGTAGGATCAAAAGGACAGACATTCGAGCCAGATATAGGTATACTTCTGGTCAAACATGGACAAACTTGTATGTTACTAGTATGCCCAAGTGATTAAATTTCAAGCGCTTTAGTAGAAAGCTAACAACTATTAAACACCCAAACATATACCCACACGAATGCCTATAAAGACCAAATAAGTTCCTGTTCCTACAATGCTGGTGTGGTCGAACATACATACAATTGAGACAATCATAATTGGGCCATCATTGTGTTAAAGATAATGAACTATTTCTAAACATCTTTAAATTTTGAAAAACAAGCACTTTAAAAAAATAATGATTATAATAAACATCATAATACATTTAATATAAATATTTTATTACTATTGATTAATTAAACATTTATGTAAAATCACATAGATATTAATAGATAAGATTTTCTTTTATCACATTATGATTCTTATAAATAAAAAACTAACTTATATAAAAAATAATAAATAATAAAATATATATTTATAATAAATATTATATATTAAACTATTCAACATTAGATATTTGTTTGATTTACAATTGATAGGTTAAAAAAGAGAAAATAGAAATAAAGATCACTATTCCAAAAGAGAGAAGGACATGGATTGATAAGAGAAAAAAAAAGAAGAAAATAGTAATGAGATAAGATTAAAAAGAATTAAATAAAAAGAAAAATAAAAAGGAGAACATAAAGAAATTGACAAAATTGATAAATAAGTAAAAGAGATTGAAAAATGAAAAAGTAGAGAATGATAGTGGAATTGCCATGATGAACATAAAAAGATACAGATTGAAATGATAAATAAAATAATGATCATAAGAGAGAGAAAGATGTGAGTGAATTTGTGAGACTGAGATAAAGAAAAAAGTGAGAGAAATAATTAAATAAATTTTAAATCTTAAAAATTAAGCATATAATATTGATTATAAAAACTATTTAAGGATTTTAATTATTTTACTATATTATAAACATTTAAAGAATAATTAGATTATTAATTTTGAAATATTTTCTTCATACATATAATTAATAAATTAAATAAAAAAAAATTATATAATTTTTTTAATACATTATCTTTGTATGATGTAATATATAATAATTATAGTAATATTTAACATTAATATTAAAATTTGAGATTTCTAATAATCTACAACATAATATTGCAAAATTTGAAAAATTTTATAAATAATATATATGTATATATACAATTATTTATATAAATTAATTGTATTTTATGATAATTTAACTTAGTTATTTGGTTGAATAAATATTTGATGTATTATAAGCACAAAAAAACTCAACTATTTTGCAAAGTGAAACAAAACAATAGCTATTACCAAACTTGATATTTTTTTACTTACTGATCATGCATTTTCACAATCGAGTAGTCCAGTTCACACTAGAATCTATGAATACTTAACATTCTTTGGCTATTTATCCAGAATAGTTGATCAAATGATTGAGAGTCTCTTTGCCTGTTTGAACGATGATCATCATTACTATCCATCCAACTTTTGAATCCAACTCTCTAAATCTTATATTATTAGGATTAAATCTAGTTCCTTTATCATTTAAGTTGATCTGATGGTTACCATTACATTTGCTTAATTGGATGGTAGTTTTATTGTCGTCTACATTTGTTATTGCTAGTTTTCTAATAAGTAGATTTTAGCTGTTGTGTGAGATTTTTTTGGAGTTTTTTATTTTATTTATAAATAAAGATCATTTACCAGTACTTAAAACTATTGAATCAAACTTGAAAATTTTCATACAAGTCCAAGTGAAGTTCAAACTATGAGAAACACATTTTTATGTAATTATAGGTGCTATGGATTTTTGTTAATCTAAATTTCTCCTACTTTCCTTCATAATAATTTTTTATTTCCTGGTAACATCTCTTCATTCATTAGTAGTGCTACTTTTTTTTAAAAACTTCAAGGTGTTTGGTTTTTTGTAAGCAAAAATTGTAAAGCCTAAAAGTTTTTCATATAGCATGAATTTCTCATCTTTTGGTATCTCATTGGAGTACCAATACATATTTCTTTTAACTCTAAAAGTCTCGACAAAAGAGAGTGATTAGTAGAAGCCTAATCTGGGATTGGGAGTGGATATAGGATGACGTTTTTGTCGAACCAGTTAAAAATCTTTTGTGCATTTTGTTTATTGCTAAGTAATTTTTATTTTGTCGATATGTTTTTAAAAAGCATTATTTTATTCTAAAAAATGTTTTTCTAATTTTTGGAAAAAAATTTCTTAAACACACAATTCATCTCTCTCCTATTATTCATTTTACCTCACACGTTTTACGACAAAAAACACTTGGTTTTTTTACCATGCTAAAATCTTTTCCATTCTTATTCCAAATTTGGTTATAATCATATATTTAATCAATTTACTTGTTCTTTTGACATTAACGTCCTTCTAATGTTGTTCACATATCATATCTACAAGAAAAGCTAGATAATCAATTAGTATACTGCTTAATTATGTCATTAACATCAAGATATCATAGAGAATTGCTCATGGGACAAATAAACTCATTTTGTTTTATGATGACTTACGATGTAGGTTTATGAAAATGTAATTGAATGTAGTGCAAGAAAGCATTTGCTAGATATTATCAAGTTAAGCTAGATTTGGAAGTAATTAAAGAACACAGTTGAGCTCCCTCTCACTCAAGGAACTTCTCTTAAAAGAAAGCTTAATTTCTCCTCCTTCTATCATCATAAAAAAAACTTCTAATTCTTTATAATGAATCTTTACTAAGAAGCTTTGTTAAGGTGCTAACTTGTTGTATGTTGTCAGTAACAAATTTAATTTCTAATATATTTCATTCTACATAGTCCATGATGACATGGTGCCTAAAATCAATTTCTTCAATCTTATACTACATTATATAGTTTTGAGTTAGGAAAAAGCATTCAAATTGTCATATTTTTTTCGAATTTTTTGTAAATGTAATCCTATATCATCTAATTCTCCATTCAAACCAAAAAAATTTTACTAGAAATCCTTTTAATGCTATATATTGTGGTTCATTTTTTGCTAAAACAATAGTTCCATATTTTTTTTGCTACATCATAAGTTTAAGAGGTGCTAAACATGATTAAATACCTAAATACTTTTCTCATGTTTTAAAGAACATACATAACCTTTGTAGCCATATCTTGTCGAATCATGACATAACACAATTTTGGGCACCAAAACCTTAATACCTTTGTTTCAAGCAATTATCAAAATATTTTTTTATATCTTCTAGATGGATTTCCTGTGGGTTTGATTGAAATTGTTCAAAAAAGTCCCACACTAAAAGCTATTTCAGATGTTATAATGTCAAGTAAAGAATGTGCCATTACTTGGTATACCTTGAAACTTATTGGTTTTCGTTTCTCATGTTCATTAAATTGTATGGTGGGTACTCTTGAAAGTAGAAATGCATTCGATGTTTTTATGTTCACACAATTTTAGCATCTTATTTTTATTCTTTATTTAGGATAGAAGGACACTTTTCTTGTCCTACATAACTTTCAATCCAAAAAAATATCTAACCTCACACATTCCATTATGTTCAAGTCAAATACAACACCTATAAGCTTACAAAAGCATTCACATATGTCCATGTTGGTTGATCCAAATATGATATCCTGCATATAATCTTTGATTAGAAGAAGTTCATTAGCATAGTTCATGATGAACAAAGTCTTATCTACATTCCAATCCTAAAATAATGTTTGACTAGAAATTTTCTAAGTATGTTCACAGTTGGATCTTTCTTCTTTGCAATTAATATGATTCTTTCATTACCTTATGCACATGATTTTGATGAAGAAAATATTGAATTCAATCCAACTATCCTACATAAACTTTCTCCTAAACAACAACACTTAAGATGGTGTTAACATCCATTTCACATAGTTTAAATAACTTGTGTTAAGAAAAAGGTAAAAATGACCTTGTTGCCTTCAACCTTACCAATTGTTCAAGTATTCTTTCTATGCTTTGTCCTACTTGATTATAACCCTTTACCACAGGCTTTCCCTTATTTTGAATGGTAACCAGACCGTCATTTACTTTTTATTTTTGAGTAAACAATTTTTTCCACAGTAATGTGGTCACTTTGAATGTCTATTAACTACAAAGCATTCACTTTCACAAACAAGTTGAAACCATACAGCATGGCCAAGTAAAAACATTCTTTCCTTAACGCTTCACTTATATATTGAGGTACAAAATTTGAAATAGATGCATCATATATGATTTCTTTTATATGAGAGGCATTGGTTTGTACTCCAAAAGAGAGGTCACTTATTCATTCTATGCTAACTCCTTTGATGAAACTATTTTCGTATTTTTTAATCATGGTTAACTTGCATTCAAAGAAATAGGAAACCACATTGATTATTTACATCTCAGATCCTACATATACATGCTTACAAAATCATTCGCATAAGTCATAGTTTGTTGTTCCAAATATGGTATCATCTAAATAATGTTGGAATAGAAGAAGTTAATCAACCAATTTAATTTTCCCAAAGTTTTTTATTCCTTGTAAATCTACCTATTTGATTCGAGGAATAATTTCATCAAACATTGCTTGAGTTGATTCCATTACCACTTAGTTTTCTTATTAAATAGTTATGGGTTTATCTATTTGAAGGATATTATGAAGAGATAGCCTCATTATCATGGTTTCTAATCTCTAATTCTTATCTACATATTGATGTAACTCTACTATCAAAATATGCCTAAGTTTTCATATTTGGGTTTCTTGTTATTGAAAAGCACATGTAATTCTTTATTCATAATTGGTTTGATAACAAATCTTTTTAGAAATTGGGATTATTAGAATGACTGAATTATTATGGTATTATTATTTTAAGATCCTATATCACCACAAAAAAAGTAAAAGTAGCTACTATTGTTTTAATAAGAAGATAAAAATTGTCAGATATATAACATATATGAAGCTTATTATAATTGAATGGTGTATGTCATATCAATATCAAATAGAATGAACTTTAGTACATTTGTCATTTTGGCATATTAACAGTAAGAAGTTATTGTCTTAAGCTAGCTTGTGATGTGAGGAAAATTAAAAGAAAATGAGGAAACTTTTTTTTTGCCAAAATGAGGTTATTGTCCTAATTGAAAATGAGGTTTTTTGCCAAAAAAAAGTAATATTTTTCCTCTTAAGGAAACATTTTTTGAGAAAACAAATAGGTTAAATATGTACTGAGAAAATAGTAAGGCTCATGTAGTATGGAAAAAACTATTATATCATATAAGGACTCCAAACTTACATCATAACTTTTTAAAAGGTTGTGTGGTGCATATTATAAGCAACTAATGTTTAACAACCACATCTGATCCTAAAAAAGAAGTCAATGAAAGAGAATATTTAAAGCAATTAAGAATACATTATGTCTAGAAATTTTTTTTTGATGTAGTTAGGATTAGTATTTGACTTTTAATTAATTTGCTTGCAATAATAATTACTAATCTAGCATAGAGATGGCACCTTATATAGTATTATATAATATATTATGCTATTATCGTTATACTGATACTAAAAAAATATCAATACCCTTCTTGATATACATATGATTTTAGAAACTGTTAAAAATATCTTCTTACTTAAAGGATGAATTAATAAAGAAAAGGTTTACTCCATGAAAGTTTTGATAAGAAAATAAAAAAAGTGGATTGCTTGAAAGAGGATCATGTATTGTTAAGGGGTTAGTGCAATAAAATGCATTATAATGTTTGGAAAATGAGGATAATTAAACATAAGGAATTTTCTACCTTTATACATTATCGAAATAAATTGTTACATTACCTAAAATATAGTTTTATCCTTATAATTAGCCAGGGAACATATAATATTTTTTCTTTTTCTTTTAATAAAATTTGTTGCTAATACTACTTACATATTTAAACATGATCAAGGTAGCTTGATGATGTATCCTTGATTATTTCATATTGAAAAGCCTATAGTGTTCATAACGTGGGAATTTAAGAAAACAAAGATGGTGAGCATCCGAATATTTTTTTAATTTGAATGATTAAATTCTTATATGAATGGAAGTTTACAAAATATTCAATAGACGTCAACATTTTTTTAACATTTGTTGAATATAAGTGCATTTAAAATTTATTTTGAATGCGTTTAAATGAAATTTTCATATGCATATTTTTTATAATATCACAAAGACTATTATTTGAAAGAAATAATAATATTAATGAGCAGTCAAATATGGTAGAACAAATGAAAATGAACCCTAAATAACAATTCTTTGTCAAATTGAAATGGGTATGCCATAAAAAAATACCAAAACTTTGTAAAAATAATATTAATTTTATTCTAAGGGAATTTTTAAGGAAAAATAATAAATGAGCCAAATGATTTTAGAAATATATAAATTTTTTATTTAAATAAAAAGCACTAAGAGTAGTTTATTTTTTTAAATTTGTCCAAAAAATTTTTGAAGTCATTTGCAATAGGATGTGCAAGAAATAGTAATCTTTATAATGTTTTGGTCACAATGGTTATCTAATATAATAAAAATTATGTACCAAATAAGGCGAGTTATGAGAGGAATGCAAATAATAATAAAGATATTATAGTTGCGATTGAAATGGAAAACTATTATAAAGGCTAGGAAGTGGGACACAAATCAAATAATTGTGAAAGTTCCATTAAGGAAGGAGAAGCAACAAGTTTCATTATTATTTGATTCTTTTTGGATGAAGGAAGGTCAGTCACCTCTTGAAGGTGGATTTAACTTTCTAAAAAAATTAGTAACGATCCAATTTAATAAGAATGTCACACAAGACATTTAATATTCTTATTAATACTTTGACTAGTCATATGGGTAGTTTTGTAATTGTAATGCCTTGAGGCACATGAGACATTATTGCAAGTGGGTACCAAATGGTCCCATAAATTGATAGAATGGTGCAAAAGTGCTGTAGATGGGAGACTATCACTATCAAGTGATAGTCAATCGTTTTGTGATACTTTCATAGAGTATTTGATGGTTTAATGTATTATGCTATTGACCCTTAGTCATGGCACTTTATTTGATATTAACAAATCCTAAGAATTACTAATGAATTTGTTAAAGAGAATTTGCAAATTTCAAAAAACTAATGCTTGTGTTAATAGGAGAATTTGAAATGGAAGAGGTGTTCTGTCTTGGAATTAAGAAAGAGAATTATTTTCAATTTAATAGGAGAATCATTTACAAAAATCTTTATCTTATCTTCACCAACAAAAAATCATTTTAATCTTATCATACTATTGAAAATTCTCTTTCCAAAACTTGTTGCAAAAACTATATTTTGAATTATTAAAATAAATTTGTAAAAAATAATAATAGAATTAAATTAACAAAAAACATATTACTAAAAAGAACCAAATGGCTTAGTTAGAGCACAGTGCTCGAATATAGCCAATAACATTAATCATGTCGATAAATTTACTCTTAGACCTATAAAAAAATTTTGATTCAATCATAACTCATGAATCCAAACATAACTTACTTCTAGAGCATAGCAAGGGGTAGACAAACCCAAAGAAAGAGAAAAATATTCAATGTAAGAAAGCTCTAATAAATCTATAATAATCCATCATTTGTTCAGTTTAATACTAAAAGAAACTTCTATCCAATTCACACGGTTACACTAAAAATTGTGGGAATGTTTTTACTATCGAATCACACAATTATGCGATCGAATGATTCTAATCTCATCTACTTTTAAAAACACCTATTTATATCCTTATATCCAATCACATAAATTTGAGATCTTATACTCCATGTTTATGTGCACGTAAGAGCTAAATATAATAGTCAAATCATGATTTAGATTTAGTAGTTCATATCAAATGCTAATTTCTAAATAGTGCTTTTAATCTTATCTATCCAATTGAGAAGGTTTCACAATCAAATGGCCTAAGAGCCTTTCGATCAAATGGCTCCTATGTAGTGATTTTTTTTTGTTTTTTGGATTTTTATAAATTTTTAATTAAATAATATTGTGGATTTTTTAATTTAATTAATAATGAGTATTTGTTTAATTTGGCAAGTACTTTTAGTCATTAAAAATGTTTATAAATAAGTGAACTCTTTAACAAGATACACTAATAAAATTTTTACAAAATTTGAAGAAAACTTTTTAAGTCATTAAATTCAAACATTTAGCTTTGAGTGCTCATTGAAATTTTCTTTTGGCACATTTAGTTGTTAAATTTTTACAAAATCTCAAGTAAGCTAAGTTCTTAATTTTCTTTAATTACAACTGATTTAATTAAAACAATTATTTCTCAATAAGCTTTCATCAAGCATAAGATCTTTTTTATTAATTTACACCTTGTGTCATCAAATTATTTTATTCTATTACCAAACTTATTATGTCATATGATTGTAGTAGTGTTTTTCTATTTTTTTGTTACGATGATTTAGCTCTTTCGAAAAAATTCTTTACAGGAATAAGAATAGTACCTCAATTACATTAAATGTGTTGGACCAAAAATGGTTTGTGATCTCAAATCTAATAATTAAAATCAAATTTATATATTGCAACATTGATTAAATGATTACAACTAAAATAATGTACATATATATATATATATATTGCAAATAGTATTTGAAAAATTATGTTTAGAAAATTAAAATAAATAATTAAATAAATAAAAATTGTTAAAAAAATATTAAAACTTCAGGTGTTAGTAAGGATCTTCTAAAGGAAAATGTTATAGATGACATTATGATTGGTGCTAAACCTTAATCTTTCATAACCATAATCCGTTGTAACAAATTTTAAGCCATCTGTTACACAAGATAGCTTAAATAATAAATTTTATTAACAGTTAGAAATAAAAAATTAAATATATTTGAAAATAATTATGTAAGTCCTAGATCATTAGATATAGGTATAATTTTTAACATAATAGACTTAGAGAAATTGACTAGCTCAATGATAATTTTAAAACATTGTAAATTCTTGAACAATTTATTAAATATATATTAACTCTCTTTAAGTGATGACAAAGTGGGGGAGAATAGAAATTGAAAGATTAAAAAGAGCATAAATAATTTAGGAACATTAATATTGTGTGATGTACATGTTAGGGAGCTTATGTTTAATTGTTATGCATTTTCTTTTTATAAATAATTTATGTTTTAATGAATTTTATTGAATGTTTTGTTATTATCAAGAAAGAGAGATTATTGTGTTGACCCCTTCTCTTGATGTTTTTGTTATGATCATAAACCCAAAGTATTACTAATGAATTTATTTAAGTTATTTCAAAATTTAGTTAGATGATATTTCTATTCAAGGTAAAATTTGAAAAGAAAGAAGAGCAAAGGTGAAATTTTGTGAT
This sequence comes from Vanilla planifolia, assembly GCA_023846275.1. Classification (NCBI taxonomy): domain Eukaryota; kingdom Viridiplantae; phylum Streptophyta; class Magnoliopsida; order Asparagales; family Orchidaceae; genus Vanilla; species Vanilla planifolia. Next base: position 325,747 of record JAIUJO010000175.1, read on the forward strand.
GATCATTTTTGTTGGAATTACAAATAACTTAGAAATATTTTGAATTTAATTTGAGATGTTATAATTTTATTTTGATTAGAATGTTAAGCTTGATTAAATCACTCTTTGAAGGCACTAAAACAAATTTTTTTTTAAATTAATCATTTTAGAAATAATATAAGGATTCTAAAATCTTGATCAAATGTCAATCATATAAAGAATTATTTTATTGTTAATCATATAATTAGAATTTTTATATTAATAACTTATTTGAAATCGTGTATTATAATTATAATAATTAATTAGTTAAAAAATATTTTAATAAAAAATATAAAAAAAGAACTTATTGCTAATAATAATCGATAGTGTCATATTAGAGCATAGGTCGTAAATGTGGGTAGTTGGGCTTATCAGATTGATAAAATAACACTGAAACTCATCCAATAATTTTGGTTCGATAAATTGCTCGCTTAACAAAATTTAATAGAGTATGAGTGTATTAGTAGTAAGGGAAATCACTTCAAAGTGAACCAGGGGGTCACTAAACCTAAACACTACACTTATAATGTGGCGTAAGAAAATTCTTATAAAGCAATAACAATCCATTATTCATGCAATGTGGGACAAAAATGTGTAACCATTTGCATGACTATACCCAAAATTATTCAAGTGATTCTATAATCTAATCATGCAATAATAAATCAAATGATCATAATCTCGTTAGCCTTTTAAAAACACCTAATTAGATTTGTTGTGTGATAATGTAATTTCATAATCGAACACGTGTTTCGTCCTTGCATAATAGCTAAATCTTGTAATTATATCACAATTTAGATCTACTTGTCTAGATCAAATAGTGCTTGTTTAATCCATGCCATCTGATAATGTTTTGTTCATGATCAAATGATCTAGGAGCCATTAGATCGAGCAGTTCTGCGTAATGGCTCTTTTAGCCACTATGTCAAGACATTGGAATTTTCCAAATTTATCCGTATTTACTAATTGATTACTTTGGTAAGAACTTCTATTAATTATAAAAACATTTATAAATAAGTGAATTCTTAAAAAAATTGATTGATAATAATTTTTACAAATTTTAAAGAAAATTTTTGAAGAGATGAAATTTATGTCGTTAGCAACCAGTGCTCATAATCACATCAATATACTTTGTGCCACACATATCAAACTCGTAATCTTTACTTTCTTCTCAATTGAGTGATCTTATTAACTTTTTTGATTAAGTCATTTAAAATTAAGATAAGGAATACATTGATGTAGACATAGCAATTTTTAAGCAAAGTAAAAACATTTATCTATAAAGATAATTGCACACTTGAATATTTAAATTTTATGATTAAAATTTAGACCAAATCTCAACCTTATTATCAACAAAAAATATAAACCCCAACATAGATGACAACGTATAAAATTGCCAAAACTTTGCATTTTGAAAAAATAAAAAATTATTGAGGTAGTTATAGTAATGAAATTAAAAAAATATGCATTAAAAATGTTTGTTGTATAATTAAAATATTTAAATATTGAAAATAAATTGAACATGTTAATGAGAAACATATAGTGAAAACTAGTCTAATTTTTTTTTTCAATTAAAAATGTACATAAAAATAATAAAGTAGAAGATTAACTTGATAAAAAGAATTTAAGATGTTCAAAGGAATTAACATAATTACTTAATTGTGTGTTATATTAGAAAATCTTTTCTATTGTATAATATATTAAAAAAGGGATTGCAATAATTTGACTCAAAGATATCATGTGAGAAAACAATATTCCAAAAAATAATAAGAAAATGAAATAAATAATTTTAATAACAATTAAAATATTCGTACATTATTGAAAATTTGTTGCCTAAAACTAATACAAGAAATATAAAAAATATATCAAATATTAAGATAATAAAAAATCCTTAAAATTTAAAACTAATAAGATAACACATCAAAATAAACTTTTATAAAAAAAAAGGAGTGTACAAATTTATGTTTTAGAAAATAAGATTTTTTTTAAATATGTTTCAAAAAAATTTCATATTAATTAAAATGTTGAAATGTTTAAAATGAATTATAAAATATTAAATAATAATTAAAAATAATCTTTAAGCTAGATAAATCCTTAAAATATGATAACATAAAAATACTTATAAGGTCCAGTAACAAAATATTTCATTAATAATCAAACTAAAACAAATTTTATTTGATATGTAGAAAGTTTCAAGAAAATACAGTCATAAAAGAAAATCATTACGATAGCAAATACTCATATTGTAAAAATAAATAACATGATTTATTTACCATAACATAAAAAGAATTATGAAAAATTTATGAAAAACAAATATATAGTTGAATAGAAACTCATAATGTTGTAATTAGATTACATTGGATGATTAAAAAACGTAGTAAAAGATTCCAAAAACATATGAATATTTTCCTCATCTTTAACAATTCTTATGATAACTATTTAGAAGGCATGTGATAACATCGACTAGCCTTTCCTATGGACTATCTTATACAATATTGGGGTTTCATAGATGTGGTTTTATTAGATTTCACAATCTATTTCAAAAAGATATTTCAAAATAAGATTAATGATAAGAAGTGAAAGAATAATTTACCTAAAAAGTAATAAATAAAAAATATTTAAATGTTAATTATTTGACACAATTTAAGAAGCAAAAATTATTCTAAGATAGAAATGTGAATATTCTAATGAAAGAAAGCAATTTATTAAAGGTAAAAAAATAAAAAAAACCAAGTATAGTTTTGTTTAAAAAGAATATAAAATATAATTTGCATAAATAACAAAAATATTATCTTAATCAATCTATGATGGATATGTCATTATCCAAAAAATAATAAAAATAGAAAAATCATTAAGAAGTATAATATTTTCATTAGGAAAAACTAGCCTTTTACACCAATAAATCATTTTTTAGTTTTTCTTAAAACTATTTTATCATAAATAATAAAATTTATAATTAATCTAAAAAATTAGAGTTGTTGTGGAAATTAAAATATTGAAAATTAATTGTTATATTTGGTCTTTTAAAAAGGTATTTTAAAAATCAAACCTGAAAAAAACAAATTAACAATATAAAAAATTATTAAAAATGTAAAAACAAAACATATAAGATGTTTAAAAAATTAATATTAAAAACATTATGTATAACACTAATAGCATGCATATTGAAATATAAACTTATTGAACTCAATATTGTAATAAATTAAAAAATTAACAACAAAAAATATCAATTGGATGGCATAACATCACAATTTTTTAAATGTATTTGTGTAAGCATTCCAATTACAAAAAACTTATATTGATAACGGAAGGTATAAAAGAGATAAAAAATTTAAAATCTTGGAGATAATAATTCATTTAATTAATTTTAGCAAAATAAGTTTAATTAGTCAAAAAAAGGTTTTTAAATAACACAAAGTTGATTAATATGTTTACACAATTTGAAAGTAAAAAGGTCTAAAGCAAAATAAAATAAGTTATTGATTTTGAGAATTAAAAATAGAAACAATTATGTACATTTACAAGAAAAAATTGCTATACCATGGCAACAATAGTAAAAATCTATTTAGAAAAATGAACATTAAATAAGTAAGAAATAAAAATGATTGAATAATGCAAAAATTTTAGGACATTGCATTAAAAAAATAAAATTAAAAAAATCTAATTCATTAATACAGATGAAAATATTTGAAATGAAATTTTAATGTTAAAAAGTATTAGTATAGTTGACAATAAAATGTATTAACAAAATTCTAATTATAGTAGATTTTGATGACAAAGTTTTAATGGTTTGAGGGATAGATGTTATATAATTAAAAAATAGGATATAAAATATTATTAGTATTACATAATTATAATAATAAAAAGATAAAATATATATCTTTAAAAAATACATACCAACACATATAAATAAATAATATGAAAGATAAAAACACTTAATCTATAGAATAATAAAACATCAAGAATATTTAGTGTTAGAAATTTTTGAACACGATGTTCATAAGAGGGGGTGAATTTTACAGCTTTAAACTTAATTGAACTAAACTCAATTTTTGCACATAAACTCAAGATATAAATATTAGTAAGATTCTTTTAATTTCTGAAGATAAATTAAAAAAAAACATTAACAATTTAATATAGATTTATTTATACAAAAATAATTAATGTCTCCCTTATAATCTCTTATTAATTTTACTTATTCTTTCGAGAAGGTGATGTAAATGAAATCTCTTGTTTGTCATGAATGTTATAATAAAAAAAATTTAGAAAGTCTTTTTTAACTTTAATAAATCATTATGTCATAGTATTTTTATTTTTAAAAAGTAAATAAATTAAACAAAAGCAAAAGGGCACAAATTATTTTCAGTGATTCTATAAAAAAAATTCTTGCACTTCTCTTATTCAACTAAAATAAGATTCAATTTTCAACACTTATTATTGCAGCTACAAGAGCAAAACATTAAAAAGCACCCAATTTTTACCCTTGGTTATATTGCATTAACTTCAAAAAAGACTCTGTTCTTAGCAAAGGTGATGTAAAAGGCACCTCTCTCAACTCTACCACTTTTTTTACAATGGCCAGCGCCAAGTCATGTCACTGAAAATACAGCAATGTAGCTTACACAATTATTAAGTACTTGAAGAAATAATACAAAAAAATTTATATAATTCATAAAAAAATAATATGACACAATAATTGAATACTATGAAAGAAAGTTACCAAATTAATTTATAAAACATTAAAGTAATGAAGAAGTTGATAAACCAAGTAAAATACTAAATAAATTAGTAATCAAGCAGACAAGACAAAGGATGATACCACATTGAAAAACACAATAAACATTCTTCATCTTTTTTTACATATAACATTACTTAGTAATAGATTCAATGTCATATTATTTAAATAGTTATTTCTATTTGTATGAATCAAAGGAATATAGAGAAATCAAGAAATTTAAATAACTAAAATCTCATTCTAAATGGAATAAAAAAGTCTATTGTACTTATATCACACTACAAACTTTAAGCCATGCATTTAATGTGGTTTAGTTCATGCCCTATCTAACCTTCTAATGACTACATCATACATTATAACATGTGCCATTATTTTGTATGAATCTTAAAGATTATACATCTTAACACACTTCTTAGGTACCCACTTAGTGTTGAAATATGATAAGAATATCCAAATAGTATAAAAAAATGTAATTGATGCAAATTGCTCATGATCTCATTTGAATTATGTTTCATTTGTTGCCATTAAATATCAATCGTATTGTAAGGTAGTTGAATGGTACAAATGTGAAAAGCATAAGTACTATGTAATTTTATTGCTTTGACAACTTATAATAGTTGATTAATTTAAAGAATGGAATGTATACATTAAATATTTATTAAGACATATTTATATGCATGTAACATGTATGAAGGGGATGCCATATTCTCTTGCAAATTCAATATTCAAAAGCAATATAATATAAACATATTTTCCATATCAGCATGAAGGGATAGTTTTATAATTTTAGTTAAAATAAAGTACTTTTTTGAACTTAAGAGTGGAAATTAGTTCATCATGTGCGAAAGAAATGATTTCAAAATTTACAAGTTGAGCAACACATGAGAAAAACTACAAACACTCATCGACTTATGCTTACAGGTAAACTACATAATAAAACACTTGATCAAACTTTTTAATTATTTAATGAATGTTACATTTTAAAACACACGATATATCACTAAAAATAATTATTAACAAAAATATCATTCATCTAACAATTGTTGCATAATCAAGTGTTCAACACTTATAACTATTTATGTTTCACTTGAGCAACTTTATTTTTTTATATCAAGATAATAACTAGTAAAAAAAGTTTGGTTTTAAATAGTTTTAAAATTATTGAAACTATCACGAAGAAAAAAATTTAAATAATAAAAATTAATTTTTCAATAAAGCATAGTTGAAATTTTTTGTAATTAAATAAAAAGGATTATAATGATCAGGGAATCAAGAAATATGAAAACCTAGGCAACATGATATCATCATTACTATAAAATATTTGAAATTTTAAAATATTTACTAAGGATAATAAGAATTTATTAATAATAGGCAAAATAGTGGATTAGAAACAAAAAAACTAAAATTAATAAAAATTAAAAATTATTAAGATATTAGAATGCTTAACTTATTGAAAGCTATATACAAAACATATTTATTAGAAAATATTTTCAAGAAGAAGTGTGCAACAAATTTACCAAATGAGATCATGAACTTAATACAAGATTCTATAATTTAAGAGAAAGAAGAAGTCGAAGAAGAAGTCGAAGAAGAAGAAGAAGAAGAAGAAGAAGGAGGGGAAGGAGAAGGACAAGGAGAAGGAGAAGAAGTAGAAGAAGAAGAAGAAGAAGAAGAAGAGAAAGAAGAAGAAGAAGAGGAAGAAGAAGAAGAAGAAGTGCATGAACACAAAGAAGAAGGACAAGAAGAAGAAGGACAAGAAGAAGAAGAAGGAGAAGAAGAAGAATGGGAAGAAGAAGAAGAACAAGAACAAGAACAAGAAGAAGGAGAATAACAAGAATTAGAAGAGGAAGAGGAATAAGAAGAAGAAGAAGAAGAATAAGAAGAAGAGGAAGAAGAAGAAGATGTAGAAGAAGAAGAACAACAAGAAGCAGAGGAAATGGAAGATGTGGAGGAAGAAAAAGAAGAACAAGAAGAAAAAGGAGAAAAAGAAACAAAGATATAGTAGAAAAAGAAGAAGAAGAAGAAGAAGAAGAAGAAGCAGCAGCAATAAAAGAAGAAGATTATGAAGAAGAAGAAGATGACAAAAGAGAAGAAGAAGAGGAAGAGGAAGAGGAGGAGGATGAAGTAGAGGGAGATAAAGAAGAAGTAGAAGTAGAAGAAGAAGAAGAAGAGGAAGAGGAAGAGGAGGAGGAGGAAGAAGAAGAAGAACAAGAAGAAAAAGTAGTAGTAGTAGTAGTAGAAGAAGAAGAAGAAGAAGAACAAAAGAAGATGAAGAGGAAGAAGAAAAAGAAGAAGAAGATGATGAAGAAGAAAAAGAAGAAGAAGAAGAACAAGAACAAGAACAAGAAGAAACAGAAGGAGAAGAAGAAGAAGTTGAAGAAGAATTAGAAGAAGAAGAAGAAGACGAAGAAGTTTAAGAAGGAGAAGGAGAAGAAGAAGAAGAGATGAAGAAGAAGAAGAAGAAGAAGAAGAAGAAGAGGAAGAAGAGAAGGAGGCAGAAGAAGAAGAAGAAGAATAAGTATAAGAAGAAGAAGAAGAAGAAGAAGAAGTACAAGAAGGAGAAGAAGAAGAGGAAGAAGATTAGGAGGAGGACGATGAAGTAGAAGATAAAGAAGAAGAAGTAGAAAAACAAGGAAAGAAGAAGAAGAAGTGGAATCAAAAGAAGGAGAAGAAGAAAAAGAGGGAGGAGGTAAAAGAAGAGAAGAAGAAGAAGAAAAAGAGAAGAGGAAGAATAAGAAGAAGAAGAAGAAGAAGAGAAGAAGAAGAAGAAGTAGGAGAGGGAAGAAGAAGAATAAGAAGAAGAAGAAGGAGGAGGCCGAGAAGAAGAAGAAGAAGAAGAAGAGATGAAGAAAAAGAGGAAGAAGAAGGAGAAGAAGATGAAGAAGAAGTGGAATAAGAAGAAGTGTAAGAATAAGAAGAAGAAGAAGAAGAAGAAGAACGAAAGGAAAAAGAAGAAGAAAAAGAAGAATGAGAAGATGAAGATGAAGAAGAAGAAGTAGAAGATGATGATGATTATGAAGAAGAAGAAGAAAAAGAGGAGCAAGAAAAGATAAAGAAGAAGAAAAAGCAGAAGTAGAAGCAGAAGAAGAAGAATAATAAAAAGAAGAAGAAGAAGAAGAAGAAGAGGAATGAGGAGCAGGAGGTGGAGGTAGAGGAGGAGAAGGAGGAGGAGGAGGAGAAGAAGAAGTAGAAGAAGAAGGAGAAGAAGAGGGAAAAGGAGTAAAAGAAGAAGAAGACAAAAGAGGAGGAGAAGAAGGAGGAGAAGAATAAGAGAAGAAGATGAACACAAAGAAGTAGTAGAAGAAGAAAAAGATGAAGTCAAAGAAGAAAAAGAAGAAGAATATAAAGAAGAAGAATAAAAATAAAAAGAAGTAGAAGAAGAGGAGGAAGAAGAAGATGAAGAAGAAGAAGAAGAAGAGGGAGAGGAAGAGGAAGAGGAAGTGGAAGGAGGAGAAGAAGAAGATGGAGAAAAAGTAGAAGAAGAAGAAGAAAAAGAAGAAGAGCAAGAAGAAGAAGATGAAGAAGAAGAATTAGAAGATCATGAAGAAGAAGAAGAGAGAAGAAAAAGTAGTAGAAGAAGAAGAAGAAGATGGAGAAGAAGAAGAAGAAAAAGAAGGAGAAAGGCATGGAGGAGGAGGAGGATAGGAAGAAAAGAAGTAGAATAAGAAGAAGAAGAAGAAGAAGTGGAAGAGAAGAAGGAGAAAAACTTCAAGTAGACGAAGAAGAAAATGTTGAAGAAGTTCTAGAAGAAATAGAAGTAGAAGAGGAAGTAGAGGAAGAAGAAGGAGAAGAAGGAGAAGGAGAAGGAGAAAAAGGAGTAGAAGTAGTTGACGTAGAAGAAGAAAAAGAGGAAGAAGAAGAAGAGGAAGAGGAAGAGGAAGAAGAAGAAAAAGAAGAAGAAGAAAAGGAAGAAGAAGAAAAAGTAGAAGAAGAAATAGAAGAAGAGGAAGAAGGAGAAGAAGAAGAAGAAGAAGAAGAAGAAGAATAAGGAAGAGGAGGACGTGTAGGAGAAGAAAAAGAAGTAGAAGAAGAAGAAGAAGGAGGAGGAGTAAGAGAAGATGGAGTAGTAGGAGTAGGAGGAGGAGGAGAAGAAGATGAAGGAGATGATGAAGAAGAAGGAGGAGGATGTGGAGCAGCAGGAGGAGATAAAGAAGAAGGAGAAAGAGAAGAAGAAGATGTAGACAAAAAAGAAGAAGATGAAGAAGAAGAAGAAGATGAAGATGAAGATGATGATGAATTAGAAGAAGAGATAGAAGAAGAAGAAGAAGAAGACGAAGAAGAAGAAGAAGAAGAAGAAGAAGTAGAAGAATAACAAGAAGAAAAGGAAGAGGAAGAGGAAGAGTTAGAAGAAGAAAAAGAAATAGAAGAAGAAGAAGAAGCAGAAGAAGAAGAAGAGGATGAGGAAGTGGAAGAGGAAGAAGAAGAAGAAGAAGAGGAAGAAGAAGAAGAAGAAGACGATGAAGAAGAAGAAGAAGAGGTTGAAGATGATGATGAAGAAGAAGAAGAAGACGATGAAGAAGAAGAAGGAGACAAATAGGAGAAGAAGAAGAGAAGGAAAAGAAGAAGAAGAAGAAAAAGAGCAAGAAGAAGAAGAAGAAGAAGAGGAAGTAGAAGAAGAAGAAGAAGAAAAAGAAGAAGAAGAAGAAGTAGAAGAAGAAGAAGAAAAAGAAGAAGAAGAAGAAGTCGATGAAGAAGAAATTGAAGAAGAAGAAGAAGTAGAAGAAGAAGAAGAGGAAAAGGAAGAGGAAGAGGAAGAGTTAGGAGAAGAAAAACAAGAAGAAGAAGAAGAAGAAGAAGAGGAAGGC
>JAIUJO010000175.1:405135-410135 GCA_023846275.1 Vanilla planifolia
AAAGAAGAAGAAGAAGAAGAAGAAGGTGCGAGATGAAGGAGTAGAAGGAGAAAGAAGATGAATTACAAGAAGATATAGAAGAAGTAGAAGTAGAAGAAAAAAAAGTAGAAGTTGAAGAAGAAGAAGAAGAGGAAAAACAAGTAGATGTAGAAGAAGAAGAAGAAGTGAAAGAGGTATAGGAAGGAGAAGAAGAAGAAAAAGAAGTAGTAGAAGAAGATGATGAAGAAGAAGAAGTAGAAGAAGAAGGGGAGGAAGAAGAAGAAGTAGAAAAAGAAGGTGAAGAAAGAAGAGGTAGAGGAAGAAAAAGAAGACCAAGAAGAAGAAGAAGATGAAAAAGAAGATGAAGAAGAAGAAAAAGAAGAAGTTCAAGAATAAGACGAAGAGAAGCAGAAGAAGAGGTAGAAGAGGAAGAAGAAGGAGAAGAAGAAGAAGAAGGAGAAGAAGAAGAAGTAGATGAAGAAAAAGAAGAAGAAGAAGAAGAAGAGGAAGCTGAAGCAGAAGAAGAAGAATAACAAGTAGAGAATAAGAAGAAGATGATGAAGAAGAAGAAAAAGAAGTGTAAGAAGAAGAAGAAGAAGAAGAAGAAGTACAAGAAGAAGAAGAAGAATACGAAGAAGAAAAAGAAGGAGGATGAGAAGAAGAAGAAGAGCAAGAAGAGATAGAAGAAGAAGAAGAAGAGAAGAAGTAGAAGAAGACGTGGGAGTAGATGAAGAAGAACAAAGGAAGAAGAAGAAGAAGAAGATGAAGAAGAACAAGAAGAGTGGGAAAAGGAAGAGGTTGTTGAAGAAGAAGAAGAAGAAGAGGAAGTAAGAGAAGAGGAAGAAGAATAAGAGTAAGGAGAATAAGAAGAAGGAGAAGAAGATGAAGAAGAAGAAGAAGAAGAAGAAGAAGAAGAGGAAGAAGAGGAAGAAGAGGAGGAGGAAGAAGAAGAAGAACAGGAAGAAGAGAAGAAGAAGAAGAAGAAGAAGAAGAAGAAGAAAACAAATAAGAGAAGAAGAAGAAGATGAAAAAGAAAAAGAACTAGAAGAACAAATAGGAGGAGAAGGTGGAGGAAGAGGAGAAAAAGAAAAAGAAAAGGAGAGGAAGAACAAGGAGAAGAAGAAGAAGAAGAAAGAGAAGGAGGAGAACAAGAAGAATAAGAAGAGTTAGGAGAAGAAAAAGAAGAAGAAGAAGAAAAGAAGGAGAAGAAGAAGAAGACGAAGAGGAAGAAGAAAAAGAAGAAGTGGAGGAAGAGGAAGAAGAAGGAGAAGAAGAAGAAGAGATGAAGAGGAAGAGGAAGAAGTAGAGGAGGAAGAAGAAGAAGAAGAAGAGGAGAAAAATAAGGAGAAGAAGAAGGAGAGAAGAAGAAGAAGAATAAGAAGAAGGAAAAGAAAAAGAAGAGAAGAAGGAAAAGAAGAAGATGATGAAGAAGAAGAAGAAGTAGAGGAAGAGGAAGAAGAAGTAGAAGAGATGAAGAAGAACAGGAAGAAGAAGAACAAGATGAAGATGGAGTAGAAGAAGGAAGAGAATAAGAAGATGATGATGAAGAAGAAGAAGAAAAAGTAGAAGAGTAAGAAGGACTAGAAGAAGGAAGAGAATAAAAAGATGATGATGAAGAAGAAGAAAAATAAGAAGAGTAAGAAGAAGTAGAAGAAGAAGAAGAAGAAGAAGAATAAGAAGAAAAAGGAGGAGGAGAAGAAGAAGAAGAGCTAGAAGAGATAGAAGAAGAAGAAGAAGAGAAAAAGTAGAAGAAGGCATGGGAGTAGAGTGAAGAAGAACAAAAAGAAGAAGAAGAAGAAGAAGATGAAGAAGACGACGACGAAGAAGGAGAAGAAGAGCGGGAAAAGGAAGAGGTAGTTGAAGAAGAAGAAGAAGAAGAAGAAGTAAGAGAAGAGGAAGAAGAATAAGAGTAAGGAGAAGAAGAAGAAGAAGAAGAAGAGGAAGAAAAGGAGGAAGAAGAAGAAGAACATGAAGAAGAAGAAGAAGAAGAAGAAGAAGAAGAAGAAGAAGAAAACGAAGAAGAGAAGAAGAAGAAGATGAAAAAGAAAAAGAAGTAGTAAAAATAGGAGGAGAAGGTGGAGGAAGAGGAGAAGAAGAAAAAGAGAAGGAGAGGAAGAACAAGGAGAAGAAGAAGAAGAAGAAAGAGAAGGAGGAGAAGAAGAAGAATAAGAAGAATTAGGAGAAGAAGAAGAAGAAGAAGAAGAATAAGAAAAGGAGAAGAAGAAGAAGAGGAAGAGGAAGAAGAGGAAGATGAAAAAGAAGAAGTAGAGGAAGAGGAAGAAGAAGGAGAAGAAGAAGAAGAGATGAAGAGGAAGAGGAAGAAGTAGAGGAGGAAGAAGAAGAAGAACAAGAAGAAGAGGAAAAAGAAGATGAACAAGAAAATGAAGAAGAGGAAGAAAAAGGAGGAGAGGAAGAGGAGGGAGAAGAAGAACAAGAATAAGAATGAGAAGAAGTAGAAGGAGAAGATGATGAAGAAGAAGAAGAAATATGAGAAGTAGAAAAAGAAGTAGAAGTAGAAGTAGAAGATGATGAAAAAGGAGATGCAGAAGTGGAAGATGATGATGAAAAAGAAGAAGGAAAGAAAGAAGTTGTAGGAGAAGAAGAAGAAGAAGATGGTGAAGAAGAAGAAGAGGAAGAAGTTGTAGTAGCAGTAGAAGAAGAAGAGGTGAAGAAGAAGTAGTAGATGAAGACGAGAAAGAAGTAAAAGAAGATGGAGAAGGAGAAGGAAGAGGAGAAGAAGAAGAAGAAGAAGAAGAAGAAGGAGAAGGAGATGAAAAAGACAAAGAAGAAGAAGAACAATAAGAAGGAGGAGGAGGAGATGGAGACGAAGAAGAAGGGAAGAAGAAGAAAAGAAGATTAAAAGAAGAAGAAGAAGAAGAAGAAGAAGAGAAAGAGGAGGAAGAAGAAGAAGACAAAGAAGAAGAGAAGAAGAAGAAGAGGAAGAGGTGGAGGAGGAGGAGGAGGAGAGGAAGAAGAGAGAAGAAGAAGAAGATGATGATGAAAAGAAGACGAAATAGAAGTAGTAGTAGTAGTAATAGTAGAAGAAGAGAGAGGAAGAAGAAGAAGGAGAAGAAGAAGAAGAAGAAGAAGAAGAAGAAAAAGAGGAAGAGGAGGAGGAAGAAGAAGAAGAAGAAGAAGAAGATAAGAAAAACAAGAATTGAGGAAGAGGACGATCAAGAAGAAAAAGAATTAGAAGGACAAGGAAGAGGAGGAGGAGAAGAAGAAGAAGAGAAGAAGTAGTGGAAGAAGAAGAAGAATAGGAAGAAGGAGAAAAGAGAGGAAGAAGAGGAAGAAGAAGAAGAAGAAGAAGAAGAAGAAGAAGGAGAAGAAGAAGAAGAGAAGAACGAGAAGTTGAAGAAGACGAAGAAGAGGAAGATGAATAAGTAAATGACGAAGTAGAAGAGGAAGAGAAGAAGAAGATGACAAAGAAGAAGGAGAAGAAGAAGAAGAGATGAATCGGACGACGAGGAAGCAAAAGAAGTAGAAGAAAAAGGTGGAGAAGAAGAAAAAAGTAGAGGAAGAGAAAAAATGATAAGAAGAAGAAGAAGAAGTAGAAGAAGAAAAGAAGAAGAAAAAAAAGAAGAAGAGGAAGACGATGAAGAAGAAAAAGAAGAAGAAGAAGAATAAGAAGATAAAGATGATGAAGAAGAAGAAGTAGAAGAAGTAGAAGAAAAGTGATAAGAAAAAAGATGATGATGAAGAAGTAGAAGAAGAAGATGATGGAGAAGAAGAATAACGAGATGAGAAGAAGAAGAATAAGAATAAGAAGAAGAAGAAGAAGAAGTTTGTGAAGAAGATGTTGATGAAGAGGTGAAGAATAAGAAGAAGAAGAACAAGAAGAGAAGAAGAAGAAGAAGAAGAAGTAGAAGAATAAGTAGAAAAAGAATAAAAAAAAGGAGAAGAAGGAGGGAGAGGAGAAGAAGAAGATGTAAAAGAGAAGAGGAAGAAGAAGAAGAAGAAGAAGGAGAAGGAGAAGAAGAAGAAGGAGGAAGAGGAGGAGGAGGAGGAGAAGAAGAAGAAGAAGAAGAAGAAGTGAAGTGGGAGAAGAAGAAGTGAAGTGGGAGATGAAGAAGAAGAAGAAGAAGAAGAAGAAGAAGAAGAAGAAGAGGAAGAAGAAGAAGAAGGAGGTGGAGAAGAAGAAGAATAAGAATAAGTAGAAGAAGAAGAAAAAGAAGAAGAATAAGAAGAACAAGAGGTAGAAGAAGAAGGAGAATAGAAGATGAATAAGTGGATAAAGAACAAAAAAAAGCAAGAAGTAGAAGATGAACATGAAGCGAAGAAGAAGAAAAAAATTAGAGGAAGAAGAAGAAGAATAGAAAAAGAAGAAGAAGAAGGAGAAGAAGAAGAAGAATAAGAGAAAAAGAAGAAAAAGAAGAAGAAGAAGAAGAAAAAGAAGATGAAGATGAACAAGATGAAGAAGAACTGGAAGAAGAAGAAAAAGTATTAGAAGAAGAGGATGAAGAAGAAGAAGAAAAACACAGAAGAAGAAGAAGAAGAAGAAGAAGAAAAAGAAGAGATGGAGAGGGAGAAGGAGAAGCGAAAGAAGATAAATAAGAAAAAGGAGAAGAAGAAGTAGAGGAACAAGAAGAAAAAAGAGAAGAAGAAGAAGTAGTAGTAAAAGAAGAAGAAGAAGAAGAAGAAGGAGAACAAGAGGAAGAATAAGTTGATGATGATGAAGAAGAAGAAAAAAAGAAGATGTAGAAGAAGAAGAAGAACCAGAAGTAAAAGAAGAAGAAGATGATGATGATGATGTAGAGGAGGAAGAGGAAGAGGAAAAGAAAGAAGAAGAAAGTGAAGAAGAAGAAGAAGAAGAAGAAAAAGAAGAAAAGGAAGTGCAAAAAGGAGAAGAGAAGAAGAGGAAGATGAAGAAGAAGAGGAGGAGAAGAAGAAGAAGAAGAAGAGAAAGAAGGAGAAGAAGAAGGAGGAGAAGAAGAAGAGAAAGGAGAAGAAGAAGAAAAGAAGAAGAAGAAGAAGAAGAAGAAGAAAAAGAAGAAGAAAAAGAAGTAGAAGACGAAAAAAAA
>JAIUJO010000175.1:1140135-1142526 GCA_023846275.1 Vanilla planifolia
CTGCTTCGTTTTCTACCCCTTGTTGTTGTTTCCTATCTTCTTTTTCGTCTTCTTCTTCTTTCACTTCTACTTGTAGCTCTTTTACTTCTTTTACTTCTTCTTCTTCTTCCCTTCTTCTTCTTCCCTTCTTCTTCTTGTCCTTTCTTTCTCCTTCTGCTTTTTCTTCTTCTCCTTCTTCTTCTTCTGCTTCTTCTTTGTCTTCTTCCTCTTCTTCTTCTTCTACAACTTCTTCTTCTTCTACTTCTTCTTCTTCTTCTTCTTTTTCTTCTTCTTCTTCTTCTTCTTCTTCTTATTCTTCTACTACTTCTTTTTCTTTCTCTTCCTCTTCTTCCTCTTCTTCTTCTACTACTACTTCTTCTTCTCCTTCTTCTTCCTCTTCCACTTCTTCTTCTTGTTCTTTTTCTTCTTCTTCTCCTTCTTCTTCCTCTTCCTCTTCCTCTTTCTCTTCTTCTTCTTCTTCTTCTTCTTCTCCTTCATCTTCTTCTTCCTCTTCTTAAACTACTTCTTCTTCTTCTTCTTCTTCTTCTTCCTCTTCTTTTTCTTCTTCTTCTTCTTCTCCCTCTTCTTTTTCTTCTTCTGCTAATTCTATATCTTCTTCTTCTTCTTCTTCTTCATCATCTTCTTCTTCTTCATCTTCTACTTCTTCTTCTGCACTCCCTTCTTCTTCTTCTCCTCCTCACCCCTCCAACTTTGTCTTCTCCATCTCCTTCATCTTGTTGTTCTTCTTCTTTTTCTTCTAACACTTTTTCTTCATCTTCTTCTTCTTCGTCTTCTTCTTCTTGTTCTTCTTCTACTAATTCTTCCTTTTCTTCTTCATCATCTTTTTCTCTTCTTCTTTTTCTTCTTCTTCTTCTTCTTCTTCATATGTCTTTTCTTCCTCTTCTTCTTGTTCTTCTTCTTCTTCTTTGCCTTTCTTTATCTTCTTCTTCTTCTACTTTTTATTTTTCTACTTCTTCTTTTCTTCTGCTTCTTCTACTTCTCCATCTTCTACTTCTTCTCATCCTCCTCCTCCTCCTCTTTTTCTTCTACTTCTCTTTCTACTACATCTTCTTCTTCTTTTTCTTCTTCTTCTTCATCTTCATCTTCTTCTTCTACTTCTTCTTCTTCTTGCTCTTCTTCATTTTCTTTTTCTTCTTCTTCTTCTTCTTCTTCTTCTTCTTCTTCTCCTCCTCCTTCTACTTCTTCCTCTTCTTCCTCTTCTTCTTCTTCTTCTACTACTACTACTACTACTGCTTCTTATTATTATGATTATTATTATTATTATTATTATTATTCTTTTTCTTCTTCTTCATCTTCTTCTTCTTCTTATTTTTCGTCTTCTTCTTCTTCTTCTTCTTGTTCTACTTCTTCTTCTTCTTCTTCTTCCTCTTCCTTTTCCTCTTCTTCTTCTTCCTCTCCTCCTTCTTTTTCTTCTTCTTCTTTCCTTCTTCTTCTTGTTCCACATCATCGTCTACTTTTTCTTCTTCTTCTTCTCGTCTTTTTTGTCTTCTTCTTGTTTTTCCTCTTCTGCCTCTTCTTGCTCTTCTTCTTCTTCATCATCTTCTTCTTCATGATCACCTTCTTCTTCTTCTTGTCCTTCTTCTTATTGTTTATCATCTTCTTCTTTCTTCTTCTTCTTCTTCTTCTTCTTCTTCTTAAACTCCTTCAACTTCTTCTCTTTCTTCTTCTTCTTCTTCTTTTTCTATTTTGTCTTCCTCCTCTTTTTCTTCTTCTTCATCTTCTTCTTATTCTTCTTCTTCTTCTTCTTCTTCTTCTTCTTCTACTTCTTTTTCTTTCTCTTCCTCTCCTTCTTCTACTACTACTTGTTCTTCTCCTTCTTCTTCCTCTTCCTCTTCTTCTTCTTCTTCTTCTTCCACTTCATCTTCCTCCTTCTCTTCTTTCTCTTCTTCTTCTTCTTCTTCTCCTTCATCTTCTTCTTCCTCTTCTTAAACTACTTCTTCTTCTTCTTCTTCTTCTTCTTCTTCCTCTTCTTCTTCTTTTTCTTCTTCTTCTTCGTCTTCTTCTTTTTGTTCTTCTTCTATTAATTCTTCATCTTCTAATTCTTCTTCTTCTACTACTTCTTCTTTTTCTTCTTCTACTTCTTCTTCTCCTCTTTCTTCTTCTTCTTCTCCTCCTCCTCCCCCTCCTACTTTTTCTACTCCATCTCCTTCATCTTATTCTTCTTCTTTTTCTCTCAAACACTTTTTCGTCTTCCTCTTCTACTTCGACTTCTTCTTCTTGTTCTTCTTCTACTAGTTCATCATTTTCTTCTTCATCATCTTCTTCTCTTCTTCATCATCTTCTTCTTCTTCTTCTTCTTTCTTTCATTCCCCTTCTTCTTCTTCTTCTTTGTCTTTTTTTATCTTCTTCTTCTATTACTTTTTATTTTTCTACTTCTTTTCTTCTTCTTCT
>JAIUJO010000176.1:0-2500 GCA_023846275.1 Vanilla planifolia
AGAAGGAGAAGAAGAAAAAAAGGAGAAGAAGGAGAAGAAGGAGAAGAAGAAGAAGAAGAAGAGGAAGAAGAAGGAGAAGAAGGAGAAGAAGATGAAGAAGAAGAAGGAGAAGGAGAAGAAGGAGAAGAAGATGGAAGAAGGAGAAGAAGAAGAAGAAGAAGAAGAAGGTGAAGAAAAAGGAGAAGGAAAAGAAGAAGAAGAAGATGAAGAAGAAAAAGAAGAACAAAAAGAAGAAGAAGGAGAAAAGAAGGAGAATGTGATGAAGTAGATAAAGAAGAGGAAGATCAAGAAGAAGAAGTAGAGGACGAAGAAGACGAAGAAGGAGAAGAACGTGAGCAACATGTAGAAATAGTAGAACGTGAAGAAGAAGAAGGAGAAGAAGATGGGGAAGAAGAGGAAAAAGAAGAAGAATAAGAAGAAGAAGAAGGAGATGAAGAAGAACAAGTAGCAGAACTAAGAGAAGTAGAAAAAGAAGTAGAACAAGAAGAAGAAAATGAAGAAGAAGAATTAAAAGAAGAAGAAGAAGAAGAAGAAGAAGAAGAAGAAAAAGAAGCTGAAGAAGAAGAAGGAGGAGGAGGAGGAGGAGGAGAAGAAGAAGAAGAAGAAGAAGAAGAAGAAGAAGAAGAAGAAGAAAAAGAAGAAGAAGAAGAAGAAGAAGAAGAAGAAGAAGAAGAAGAAGATGGAGAAGAAGAAGAAGAAGAAGAGGTAGTTGAAGAAGAAGAAGATGATGATGATGAAGAAGAAGAAGAATAAGAAGAAGAAGATGAAGAAGAAGAAGAAGAAGAAGAAGTGGGTAAAGTAGAAAGAGGAGGAGGAGGAGAAGTTGAAGAAGAAGAAAAAGAAGAAAAAGTAGATGAAGAAGAAAAAGATGAAGAAGAAGAAGAAGAATAAGAAGAAGAGGAAGAAGAAGATGTGGTTGAAGATGAAGAAGAAGAATAAGAAGAAGAAGAGCAGAAGAAGCAGAAGAAGAAATAGACGAAGTAGAAGGAGAAGAAGGAGAAGAAGAAGAAGAAGAAGAAAAAGTAGAAAACAAAGGAGAAGAAGATGAAGAAGGAGGAGGAGAAATACAAGAGGAAGAAGAAAGAGAAGAATAAGAAGAAGAAGAAGAAGGTGAAGCAGAAGAAAAAGAGGAAGAAGAAGTTGAAGAAGAGAAGGAAGAAGGAGAAGGAGTAGAAGACGAGACGAAGCATTGGATGGTGGAGGAGGTGGAGGAGAAGAAGAAGAAGAGGTAGGAGGACTAGAAGAAGAAGAACAATATGAAGAAGAAGAAGAATAGGAAGCAAATTAAGAAAAGGAAGAGGAAGAAGAAGGAGAAGAAGTAGTTGTAGTAGTAGTAGAAGAAGAAGAAGAAGAAGAAGAAGAAGAAGAAGTAGAAGTACAAGAAGAAGAAAGAGAAGAAGAAGAAGAAGAAGAAGAGTAGAAGAAGTAGAAGAAGATGAAGAAGAAGGTGAAGGTGAAGGAGAAGAAGAAGAAGAAGAATAAAAAAAGGAAGAAGTAGTGGAAGAAGAAGAAGAAGATGAAGAAGAAGAAGAAGGAGAAGAAGAAGAAGAAGAAGAAGAAAAAGAAGAAGAAGAAAATGAAGGAGGAGGAAGAGGAGGATGAGAAGAAGAAGAAAATGAACAAGAAGAAGAAGATGAAGAAGAAAAAAAAGAAGAAAAAGAAGAAGAAGAAGAGAAGAAGAAGAAGAAGAAAAAGAAGGATTATAAGAAGAAGAAGAAGAACAGAAAGAAGAAGAAGAAGAAGAAGATAAAAAAGAAGTAGAAGAAGAGGAACAAGTCGTACAAGAAGAATAAAGAGAAGAAGAAGAAGAAGAGGAAGAAGAAGAATGCGAAGAAGAAGAAGATGAAGAAGAAGAAGAGGAAGAAGAAAAAGAAGAAGAAGGAAAAGAAGAAGGAGAAGATGAAAATGGAGGAGGAGGAGGAGAAGAGAAAGAAGAAAATGAACAAGAAGAAGAAGATGAAGAAGAAAAAAAAGAAGAAGAGAAAGAGGTGGAAGAAGAAGAAGAAGAAGAAGAACGATTAGAAGAAGTAGAAGATGAAGAAGAAGAAGAAAAAAAAGAAGTTGAAGAAGTAGAAGTCAAAGAGGAAGAAGAAAAAATGAAGAAGAAGAAGAAGAAGAAGAAGAAGAAGAAAAAGAAGAAAAAGAAGAAGAAGAAGAAGAAAAAGTAGAAGGAGAAGAAGAAGGACAAGGAAAAGATGATAAAGAAGAAGAAGAAGAAGAAGGTAAAGGAGAAGGAGAAGAAAAAGATGAATAAGAAAAAGAGAAAGAACAAGTAGAAAAAGAAGAAGAATAAGAAAAAGAAGAAGTAGAAGAAGTTAAAAAAGAATAACAAGAACAAGCAAAATAAGAAGTAGAAGAAGAAGTAGTTGAAGAAGAAGACAAAGAAATAGAGGGAGAAGAAGAAAAAAAAGATGAAGAAGAAGAAAAAAAAGAAGAATAGGGACAAGAAGAAGAAGAAGAAGAAGTAGAAGAACAAGAAGGAGAAGAAGAAAGAAATTAG